>JAQGDQ010000683.1:0-113239 GCA_030141605.1 Tubiluchus corallicola | reverse complement strand
CCTGTCTTCGTTTTCTCTTTCCTTTGCTGTTCATTTTTACACTCAGTTAAATACCATTAGTGAGTTATGCTAGCATATATAATTAATGTGGTTATCCTTCTTTGTTTTAGATACTCCAGCACCGACACGTTTTTGGCGTTGGCTTGAAGAATTGAATTCTATGCTTTTGCACGAAGTGCCTCTCAAATTGCGAGGAAATGATATGCTAGCTGTCACTAAATATCTGCTGAAACCTGCCCAAACTGACCTATGCAATCGAATCTTGGATGTATGTTGCATTTTTTAGATTTTACTTAGTTTGCCATGATTCTCTTTCTTTCTTTGCTCTTGTTTTTTTTTGCAAGGAGAGATAGGAAAGAGAGATAGTCAGAGTCTTTGTCACATATCGCTACTAAGTCTGCAGTATGTGATTTTTTTATATGAGCATGTTGTAAATAATTTTTCGTGTGCTTTTCCAGAGTTTCAACTTACAAGTGATGGCACCCGTACTTGGCACCGAACCTTCAGATCAGCATCAGCCACTCTTCTCTATTGACAAAGCAACAAATTCTGTAGACGTCTATCAGGTTTAAATTTCATTTTTTAGCTGATTATACTATATACAGCACTTAGTGCTAATGATTTTAGTATTTTTGTAGTATATTATTTAGTTTATAGTTATTTATTATATAGTACATGTGTGAGTAAATTAAGGTAATACAACTATAACACCATACTCTTGAATCCACATAATATTAATACAGTAGTCACCGTTTAATAGACTCACTTTGGGACTGACGTGTTTTGATCCAGTTAACCAACTGAACCTATTAACCGATGGGTGTAGTATTACTGCTATAGAAGTATGAGTCATCAGGTTACTATGCACTGCAAAGGCTTTTAAACAATTTTAGAAACGAAGTAATGCCTAAATTCTTTTGTGCAGGAAAAAATATTTTAAAATATGAATTTATATAATATAAGTGAATTAACAATAAATTAAAAAGTATATTTTTCCAAATCACACAGGTCTCTTTTTTCTCTGCAAATATTACAAAAATTCCTCCAACGTTGGCTGCTCACTTACATTGCTCCACGACATAGCCAGTACATGTAAAGCGTTCAGGAGGCTAGGTCATTTGCGGTTAATTGATCAGTGGCATCGTCTGAATCTATTGCTTCTAACACTTTCGCCTGCATTTCTCTTCTATAGTATGCCTTCTGTATTCGAATAATGCCTTGATCACAGGGCTGAATAAGTGATGTGGTGTTTGCAGGCAAAACGCAACTTTAATGTGTTTCAATGATGCGCTGACTACATGGGCAGTACAGTTGTCTACCATTTCACTAACCATTCGTTAAACAATACAGCCGTCATCCAATTTTCAGTTTCCAAAAATGCAAAAAGTCTAATTTTATCACTCCTTACCCACTTTTCTGCTTAGAAACTAGTACTGTAATTGTAAAACAACTTGTATTTTCTAACTACGATTGTAGCTCGTGGAAGCAACCATTTTGCTTTGGATTTTTTCTGTTGACAAGACTAGATCTTCGTCAGGAAGAGCCATCTACTGGATTTAAGTGTAACTTCCGTAGCACAGTTGCTATGTGTTTCGTAGAGACGCGACAAAAAAAACAATGGCTGACTTTAACAGCGCTTTTCTCAGGATTACGTTTTTCAGTGTGTAGCGTGCACCTGAACTTCAACATGGATTATCTCAGCTTAGAAAAAACATAGAGCGATGAAAAGCTTAATTGCCAGCTTATGGACGATTTTGCTTTGCAAGCACACATTAATAATCATGTTTAAATTTCTCCTTTAGGCCCATGTTCTACGTAAATTTAGTGCTGCAAAGAAGCATTGTGCACGGTTATAATTTAATTTATTTTCACGGAGAAGTTGAGAACAATTTAAGTGTGATAGTATTTGGCATTTTAATATTTTAAAGCCCTTTGGAGAGAAATGGAAAAATTGAAAGTACTGTAATGAAGGTTGCCCACATTGCGCACTCATACTCATACTTAGGACGAGTCTAACAAAAATAATATCTAGTTCATATTTAACGATTTAGATGTGGGTCACATGGGCATTGCCTGTAATGTTTGACAGGAGGAATTTGCAACTAGTTATTTCATAATTTCATTTTAATTTTTAGGATGAAGACAAAGATGATGCTCAAAGCAAACTAGATGACACACTCGTTATAATGGAAGAAATTGACGCTGAAAGTGATGACTTCGATATCTTTCAAATTGATGATCAAAGAATGACTGATCACGATACAGATGTCGAATCTCTTATGAATGGTGACGATCAAGTCGAAGAGAACACTGAATCAGAGTCTACGTCTAGTGATGAGGAAGAGGAAAATGACAACGAACAAGAGGAACATGAAACCCAAGAATCAGACATTGAAACTAAAGAGAGATCAGAAGACAAAAATGGGGATTCCTATCAGGTCATGGAGATGAGGTCATCAGAAGATGACAAGGAGGAACCTGATAATATGAGTGAAAATGAAAAGAACAAATCAAAAGACACATCTAAAGAGGGCTTGCAAAGTGAAAAATGTTTGTCGAAATCTCATGGAGACATTACGTCAGATTTATCGTCAGATGACGAAGAGGAAATGGAAGAAGAAGAACAAGAAGTAGAAGAAAGTAGCTTGAAAGACAATAGACAAGGTAAAATGCAAAATGAAAAAATTAGTAAACTTGAAACTTGTTATGAATATGGAAAACATAGTTCTGTTGAGTACTTTGATCAGAAATTCGAGTCGGAAGTTGTTAGTGTTGGCGAAAAAATAGAAATGGAGGAGGAGGAATCAAAGTCAACGGTGGACAAAGAAGATGGGGAAGAAGAGGAACTAAATGTACCAGAGGAAAAGAGCTTAAAATCAGTGTTCGGTGAGTTGGTTAGTGGTGACACAATTGAAGAAAGAATATTTGCGATATCGGATTACAACAAAAATGTTGGTGAATTAGGTAATGATGGTATTTTGTTAAAACCTACTAGCAGAAGCACAGAATCTGCCCTAAATGAAGAGAACAATGTAAAGAGAATTAATGATGATGAAGAAGCAGGTGATATCAGTAGAAGCTGCTCAGAAAACGAAAAATCTTCAGATGATACAGAATCAAAATCTGTATGTAATATTGACGCTGAAAACGAGACTAAAGTAAATCTTAATAGAAAAACTATTAGCAGAGAAATGGGTGATAGTGATAGTAGTTCAGAAGGTAACACACCTACAGGTAGGAAACAATCAGATTTTGATGAAGGTGGCAATTTGGCAGCAGGAGAAAGCTTAGAAAGTATTTTTAAGAAATGTGAATACCCTGCAGGTGAAGAAAAAGCGTCTGCTAAGAAACAAGATACTGATTATGAGAAGTGTAGCATATCTCCACAACAAAAATCACAGTTCAGTATAATAAATTCTGAATCAGGTGTTAAAAATAAAGAACTTAGAAATGATAATAAGCTTGGGGGAACTGAGCCAGCAACTTCCTCTGGCGAGAATGTTGAAATGAACTTAGATAAAACATTGCCACGGCATTTAAGCAAAAACTCCCTCAGCGATTTTTCAGATGACGTTTCTATTGAAGGTGACAAAGTAGAAGTTGAACATGTAGAAAAGAGCAATCACCGATTACCGATTAACAGTTATTTAAAGAGTGATAAAGGAAATAACATTAGTGAAAAGTCAAAGCTTGAGCCTGAATTGAGTGTGTCCTGCGATGAACCTTCCAGTGGTGAAAAAAGTTCCAACAGTGAAGAAAATTCCGGCAAGGTTTTTGACGAAGAGGATGAGCTTGATGAAACTGCTGAGACTATTAAGAGTCATTCCGCGAGAAAACCATGCAAAAGTCAAAAAATAGTGGAAGGTGACAAATCACCGATTTTGTTCATATTCACAGGGTTGAATGATCCCCTCAGATGTACCCCACAGCCAAAATATTAGATATCAAAAATGAGCCGTTTCGGAGATAAGCCGCCATTTTGATTTTTTTCGGATTTTGGCCATTTTGACGTAGAAAAATGACCTATATTTGTCACATCATTACAGGCAGTAAATGAATGATCCAGGACTAGTTGCTGGGTGGTATATATAGTAGGGGTCTTGCCCTATTGCCACATTGAGTTTGATGAATTGAGATTCTCTTTCAGTAGGTATCATGAGCTCATGAAAGATGCGTGTCTGCTACCGTCTGAATGACACCCTGTTTTAAAATTCTCATAACTCCACTGGGGCGGGTATTTGAAGTATAATTAATATATGTTTATTTACAGCTTGACCAGGCATACTTAGATCATTAATAAAATTTTGGCCAGCTCGTCCATAAATTGACGAGATTCGATCTTGAATGTGACCTAAATCGGAAAAAAATTAGTACGAATTATTCATAATTCTGAATAAAAAAATGAAAATTTCAAAAAGAAACGATAAATTACAGTTTCTGTCTCTCTGTGTCTCTGTCTGTGTCTCTCTCTGTTTCTCTGTGTCTCTCTCTCTGTCTCTGTGTGTCTCACTCTGGATCTCTCTGTCTCTCTCTGTGTGTCTCTCTCTGTCACTCTCTGTCTCTCTCTCTCTCTATCTCTCTTTATCTCTCTCTGTCTCTCTGTGTCTCTCTCTGTCTCTCTGTGTCTCTCTCTGTCTCTCTGTGTCTCTCTGTGTCTCTCTGTGTCTCTCTCTGTCTCTCCATGTCTCTGTGTGTGTGTGTGTCTCTCTCTCTGTGTCTCTGTGTCTCTCTCTATCTCTCTCTCTCTGTCTCTGTCTGTCTCTCTGTCTTTCTGTGTCCCTCTCTGTCTCTCTGTGTCTCTCTGTGTTTCTCTCTCTGTGTGTGTCTCTTTCTGTCTCTCTGTCTCTCTGTGTCTCTCTGTCTCTCTGTGTCTCTCACTGTCTCTCTGTCTCTCTGTGTATCTCTTGTGTCTCTTTCTGTCTCTCTGTGTCTCTTTGTGTCTCTGTCTGTCTCTCTCTCTGTCTCTCTGTGTCTCTCTCTCTGTCTCTCTGTGTCTCTTTCTGTCTCTCTGTGTCTGTCTCTGTCTCTCTGTGTCTCTCTCTGTCTCTCTGTGTCTCTCTCTGTCTCTCTGTGTCTCTCTCTGTCTCTCCATGTCTGTGTGTGTGTGTGTGTCTCTCTCTCTCTGTTTCTGTCTCTCTCTGTGTGTCTCTCTGTGTCTCTCTCTATCTCTCTCTCTGTCTCTGTCTGTCTCTCTGTCTTTCTGTGTCCCTCTCTGTGTCTCTCTCTGTCTCTCTGTGTTTCTCTCTCTGTGTGTGTGTCTCTCTCTGTCTCTCTGTGTGTCTCTCTGTGTCTCTCTCTGTCTCTCTGTGTTTCTCTGTGTGTCTCTCTCTGTCTCTCTGTGTCTCTCTCTCCGTCTCTCTTCTGTCTCTCTGTGTCTCTTTGTGTCTCTCTCTGTCTCTCTCTGTGTCTCTCTCTGTCTCCCTGTGTTTATCTCTGTGTCTGTCTCTCTGTCTCTGTCTGTCTCTCTCTGTGTCTCTCTGTCTCTGTGTGTCTCTCTCTGTCTCTTTCTGTTTCTCTGTGTCTCTCTCTGTCTCTCTCTGTCTCTGTGTGTCTCTCTCTCTCTGTCTCTCTCTGTCTCTCTGTGACTCTCTCTGTCTCTCTGTGACTATGTCTGTCTCTCTCTGTCTCTCTGTGTCTCTCTCTGTCTCTTTTGATAAGGAGGTTATCATAGCAACACATAGTAGCAGCTTACTGTATGTATTATCAATTATTAGCTTATTATTATTTACTATAGTGCGACTTTTCATTGAATATTGGCGAATAAAAAATAGTCGTGGACGTAAAGAATTTGTTGTTGTCTTTTTGTTATTTTGAAAATTTGCGATTATAAGCGTCAGCGCCCTGATTCTCGTTAGAGTTTAGTTGAATATGGTAGTCGGTGTATATGCGTATATCTTTACGAGACGGTGGAAACCTGGCGGTTAAATACAATATGAGCGAATGGCTTGAAACATACGTTGCACAGAGTCGGAATTAGTATGTAACGGCCGAGGCAGGGTCGTACTGGCCTTTGCTGCGTTTCTTAACCAGTTTTTTTTTGTTGATGCCCGTTGTTAGTAAGCAGAAGTCTGGTTGTCGCAGTTGCCACTCCAGGGTATTAGTAACTAACTAATTATTAACTCGAATTGATTTGAGGAAAAATATCAGGGACTGACAGCTACTCGCCTGTTGAATACAAGACCACACAAAGCTGTGCGCGTTTTAAAAATTGGCTCGCAACATGTTATATTCGATGCTCGCGTCGTTTTCAACACAATTTCACAAATAGTGCCTTGCCTCGCCTTGTCCGCCTTACTTTAGAATCTTGTTTAGCAAAGCGACACTAAACCTTTTTGACTGAAGTCTATTTTTCAGTCAAGACAGTGGAGCCCTCCCGAGGCCCCCGTATTGATCCACGGGCCATAGGTATATAGCCCGAGCACTTGTACACGAAACTGTTATTATGTACATGAAACTATTCCGTGTTTTATACAGATTATACAAATCACTATGTTGTAATCGTCACAGGGGCCCTTCAAAGGGAATGGGGCCCCCTGATGAGGGGCCTGGTTGCTAGGAGTGCCTAGACATCTAAAGCCAGTCCATTACTACTATAAACATGGACGTTGCTGCACTTTGTATCGATTCTAATGGAAACACCGTCATCCAAAGCGAATAGCTAAATATAGGTCAAGGTTGTGAAAATGGCAAAAAAGAGCAACTTTGGCTAAAAATTCTGGATTCTTGGGAGATCGCTGGCCAAAATTTTATTTCATGCATTTGTAGGACTAGTCAAGCTGCAAATAAAAATATATTGATTAGTCCCCCAATACCCGCCCCAGTGGAGTTATGGGGATTTCAAAATGGTGTCTAAATTCAGCAGCAGCAGACACGTATCTTTTGCAATCTGATGACACCAACTGAAAAGGAGGTTCAATTTGGCAACGATAATGGTACGGTAGGGTAAGACCCCTACTATATATATCACCAATTAACTAGTGCTGGATCGCTCATTTACTGTCTGTAATAACGTGAGAAATAATGGGCAATTTGTTACGCCAAAATGGCCAAAATCCGAAAAAAATCAAAATGGCGGCTTTTCTCAGAAACGGCTCATTTCTGAAATTTAATATTTTGGCTGTGGGGTACATCTGAGGGGACCATCAAACCCTGTGAATATGAACAAAATCGGTGATTTGTCACCTTCCACTATTTTGCTGATTTTCTCACGGAATGACTCTTAACAGCTAACTAGAACCTTACCTAGTTCATTTTTTCTTGTTCACAAGTGAGATCTAACTCTATGCACAGACGAATGTATAATGAAGTAAAGTCTACATAAAACAACTGAAGGTACTGAACTGATGCAGCAGATGCTTTGCTTTACAAATATGATGCATACATTATACAAAACATTAGCAGGGTCGGCTCTACCACTAGGCAAATTAGGCAGTTGATTAAGAAGTTAAGCGTAAGAAATAACATGATGAGTTACCAAGTTCTTATCCACAGTTTTTTTATTGCATGCACAGCGCAGCAGTTGACTCCTTCCGTTGTCGGAGCCTTCGGGAGTGAAATACAGGAAACGAAAAGTAAAAAACCTGACGGGCATTGAACAGCAGCAAGATTTTAAAAGAAGTATTTGCAAGCAGATCAGAGCTGCACAGTTATGAAGATGATGATAGTACTTGCAAGCAGATCAGAGCTGCACAGTTATGAAGATGATGATAGTATTTGCAAGCAGATCAGAGCTGCACAGTTATGAAGACGATGATAGTACTTGCAAGCAGATCAGAGCTGCACAGTTATGAAGATGATGATAGTATTTGCAAGCAGATCAGAGCTGCACAGCTATGAAGATGATGATAGTACTTGCAAGCAGATCAGAGCTGCACAGCTATGAAGATGATGATAGTACTTGCAAGCAGATCAGAGCTGCACAGTTATAAAGATGATGATACTAATGAAATGGATGCATTTAAAAAAGAGAGGCATCACATTCAGTCAGCATTTTAAACATTTTGAGATGAAAAAGCTAAGAAAAAATCTAAGCATCTAAATCTAAATCTGTACATGAACACAGTACAGCAGAAACTGTAGAAATGCTTCTCATGCAGCTGACAGGTAATTAACAGGTAAGTGACTTCAGGTAATTAATACACTATAATACATATATAGGCCCAACACACAAGCACCATTAAACTTTTACACATGCAACAAAAATTCAATTTTGTTTTCGCATACATGGAGTCTGTGGGGAAGGGATTGACCATTGAGGAAGGGGTGGCTAGAAATACTTTTGCCAAAGGTGTCAAACTACCTAGAGCCGGCATGGTATTAGTAAAAAAATACTAAAAAAGAATTATAGTTTTGTAAATGTAAAAATGAACATTCATTAAAATACCATTTCCCAAAAAAGTAAATGCAAAATACCTTTGCTATTTTTCGCCACTCCGGTGCGAGGCGCACGCAGTGACCGCACCATGGTGCAAAAAAATCCACCAACCAAACTGTTCCTTTCTCTTTTCGGCCTACACGTTGAGCAAACGTTTGCGGAGTTAATGAGATCACAGTCGGATTGAGAGTATCCTAGAATGTACAAACACTTTATCATTGAATTAAAATCAATCAAAATTTAAGATTGAATTTACATAAAAAGTTATTAAGGATCAGAGGCCAAATTCACTAACATCTTTGTAAAATTTTTTAAACGAATGTTTTGGTTTTCGTATAGTTACAATCTCATTTAAAAATCTATTTAGGTTACGAAACATTTGTGAATTCGATCATAAGCCTAAGAAAGTTCTTACAAATAATCTTGCAAATAAAACAGTTCATAAGAAGTTTTGTGGATCACACCCCCACCCACACCCTCCCCCCCAGCTTCTTTCACGTCTTATAGCGTAACGCAAAGACGACAAATGTTGTTTGTGATTTTAAATTTGTAAGATTACTACCTCTTACATTAAAACAATGGATCTTACATATGACTTTTTTAATAGTTTACATAGCCATGTAATCTCTTTCTACAAAGTTTTCTAACAAATACTAATTTTCACTACTTGCATGCACAGTAATACTATTTTGCACAGGTGAAACAATTACCTGTACAAAATCCACAATTTCCTGGGCGCTATGATCACCGCTCATAGAGTGCGGAATAGTTTTGTTATACATCACAGTAGTGGGATATGCTCTAATGTTGTACGTCCTACACAAATCATCGTGTACCGTGCAGTCGACTGTACCAAAGTTGATCAGCTCACCGGCAAGCAGAACCGAAGCTTTACGATATTCGGGCAGCAGTCGCATGCAAGGAGGACACCACTAAAAAAATGAGGATAAAATTTATAACTGGGAAACATGGTCATTTATTTCAAGCTAATGAAGCTTTCAGAAAACACCTTTTAACAAAACTTTAAACACAAATATTACAGCTTCAACGCTTTAGCCAAATTAGCATCAGTATCATCATCATCATCATCATCATCATCATCATGCCATCATCATCATCAGCATTAGCATCATCATCATCAGCATTAGCATCATCATCATCAGCATTAGCATCATCATCATCATCATCATCATTAGCGCCATCATCATCATCAGCATTAGCATCATCATCATCATCATCATCATCATTAGCGCCATCATCATCATCAGCATTAGCATCATCATCATCATCACCATCATCAGCATTAGCATCAGTATCATGATCAGCATTAGCATCATCATCATCAGCAGCAGCAGCAGCATCAGTATCATCATCATCATCATCATCATCATCATCATCATCATCATCATCATCATCATCATCATCATCATCATCATCATTAGCGCCATCATTGTCATCATCAGCAGCAGCAGCAGCAGCAGCATTAGCGTCAGTATCATCATCATCATCATCATCATCATCACCATCATCATTAGCGCCATCATCGTCATCATTAGCGCTATCATCAACAGCATTAGCATCATCATCATCATCATCATCATCATCATCATCATCATTAGCTCAATGATAAAAACCAGACATTTAAGACACCATTAATACACCTAGCAGTTTATATCAAATCAACAATTAACATAATGGCTATTTAACTGAAAGAGGAAGGCAAGAATTGTGAATCAACCAGGATTCGAACCAAGAACTTTTTGCTTACAAGCAGACACTAACTGCTTTACGTTCGCAAGAGCTTGTTGTAAATTTTGGTTCTGCAATACTGTCAACAGTATTAGGAAGGTACCAGGTTAGGTGCGGAGTACCACTTTGCGTGGTGACAAACTGCATAAAAACAAACCCAAGAAGTTAGACTGAGAGTATAACTCAATGATAGCATGCACACTTCCCACCAGGAAGGTCACAGGTTCAACTCGCGACTGAGTAATATCAAAGACAATGGCAATGCTGTTTTTTTACCAAGCACTCAGGTTTATCAAACAATAATTAATTAATAAATAAAAACAGTTAATTAGGAAACCACCTTAGAAATAAGTATTGAGTTACATAAGGTATTATTATCCCAGGATTACATACTAAACGAAACTATTATTATTGTAAGTTCATTATTTACCAATCTATAAGATATTATGCAGACAATACAAGGACAATTTGAAATAAAATTCAATAACTTAACTTCCACTTTATTCAAAATGTTTTTTTATTAATTAATACACTTGTCTAATTGTAAATACTAATTGTACACTTTGTCTTTCTTTTATTGTATTTATATTATCTTTGTGTATCAGTTTTACAGGCACACAAGTTACATTAACCTAATTTAAAACATCTGTACACTCACAGGGGTAAAAAAGTTTATAATCCACGTGTCTCCAGAATTAATGACCCAGTCGGGAAAATCATCCGGACCCAGAACCTCCACATTATCAGTTTTACAGGCACACAAGTTACATTAACCTAATTTAAAACATCTGTACACTCACAGGAGTAAAGAAGTCTATAATCCACGTGTCTCCAGAATTAATGACCCGGTCGGGAAAATCATCCGGACCCAGAACTTGCACGTTGCTTTTCTTGCTTTCACTAACAAAAGCTGAAATTTCATGTGCTGTAGGTTTACCTGTGAAAAATCAACGGCAGGTAGTTAGTTAATAAATAAACTTATTTACTGCTTGGCATAAAATTCAGTATTAGCCAGCATAAGATATTTCATGATGATGATGATGATGATGATGATGTGATGATGGTGATGGTGACGATGATGATGTGATGATGGTGATGGTGACGATAATGATGATGATGATGGTGATGGTGATGATGATGCAGATGATGATGATAATGATGATGACACCAGTGTGATGACGACGATGATGATGATGCAGATGATGATGATGACACCAGTGTGATGATGACGACGATGATGATGACGCCAGTGTGATGACGATGATGATGATGATTATGAAGATGATGATTATGATGATGATGATGATGATGATGATGATGATGGTGATGATGATGTGATGATGATGATGATGATGATGATACTGATGATGATGATAATGATGATGATGGTGATGGCAATGATGATGATGATGTGATGATGAAGACGACGATGACGGTGTGATGGTGACGATGATGGAACCATCAAGTGCAAAACGCATAGACTAGAGTAAAGTATAGCTATACCACTGTCAGTACATATAACAAACTAGTACAGACTATACGCAATACTATGTTATATTAACTGCATACTGCAAGTTTATATAATAACACAACAACCAGAAAGTGGCATCGCTATCGACAGTCAAATTTCTCCACAATCATTCAAATTTGTTTAATTACAAAAACAAAGTAAGTCCTCATTTAACAAAGCTAATGTGTTTCAGCAAAATGGTCGTTAAACAAAACCAAGACTTCCATAGAAGGTAACTGAGATATGTTCCAAAAGCAAAAATCAATGCTACTTAATTTATATAAATTAAAACGTTATATTCGTATTTTGAGTAATATGAGTTTCATTCATATTTCTACTGAGCTATTTTTTTCTGCTTGCTTGAAACTACCTATTTTTCTTACCAGTATCTAGCTAGTATTAATGTTGAAGCTCTAGCTATGCAGTTAGCGGTTTTGAACACTGCATAGTAAAAGTCAAACCTTGGGAAGGCCTTGAAACAATTTCGTCTAGATGCTGGTTTCTATAGTAACAGGTTCCTTAGATACTGGTTTCTATAGTGACAGGTTCCTTAGATACTGGTTTCTATAGTAACCGGTTCCTTAGATACTGGTTTCTATAGTAACAGGTTCCTTAGATACTGCAAACACCAAACAAAAATAGATCTGGTTTCTATAGAACAGGTTCCTTAGATACGGTTTCTATAGTGACAGGTTCCTTAGATACTGGTTTCTATAGTAACCGGTTCCTTAGATACTGGTTTCTATAGTAACAGGTTCCTTAGATACTGGTTTCTATAGTAACAGGTTCCTTAGATACTGGTTTCTATAGTAACAGGTTCCTTAGATACTGGTTTCTATAGCAACAGGTTCTTTACACAAAGTATCTCCCAGGTGCCCGCAAATAGATTTCGCTTTAAACAAGTGGCTAGTAGTTAGTCGGGAAGCGATAATATGATTAATAATTGCACAGTCTTATGTTACTAGTGCATTTTACAACAGAATAACGCAATAAGTACCATTTTAATGCTTCAAATTAGGTAAAAATATCGTCGATAAAATAAAAAATGGGTGTGAGCAAAGAAAAAAATCGTCGTTAAAATGAAATGTGCGTTGTTACATTAGAAAACGGTGTCAAATGTTTAGAGTCGTTAAAACGAAATGTTGCTAAACAGGGAGTGGTTAAGCGAGAACTTACTGAATTTTTAAACAAACTGAAACAGCTGTGGAAAACTTCAATACCCAGTCAGTTGAAGAGTGAATTAATAGACCCATGCAATACAATGTAATTACCGTGATGTATGTCAAAGCCACCACCCTTCTTAAACACTGCAATTGTGGGCAACTTCTTGATGTGCAGGGTGTCACAAACGTGCTGAAATTTAGTGCAGTTGAATCGATTCACCTACGTAAATAAAAACCAAGCAAAAATTACATATTCACAAAAGTAACCATTAAATTTTAATGTTAGATGTTGTACTATGGCCAAATCACGTTGAAAACACCGGTTCTCGTCTGATCACTGAAGTTAAGCAACATAGAGCCTGGTTAGTACTTGGATGGGTGACCGCCTAGGAATACCAGGTGCTGTAGGTTTGTGGGATGCCCACACTGTATCTCGACACTAGATGGAGGAGCTGCACAAGCAGCCAACGGCTAGAAGGCAGAGGAATTCAAGTGACCCCGGCCATGTGTAGAGGAGTAAACTTTCCAAATCAGGAGTGGAGCCCCGAAGGCGGACCAGTGCAGCATGCTCACTGACTCCGGCAGCTCCTGCAGCCAACCTGGTGCCAAACGTATCGCTCCGCTTTCCTTTGAACTACACCAGCGAGGAAGAGAGGTGGTTCCTGTTGTCTGGGCAACTCAGGATCTCCATACACCTTGTCCAGGTGTGCGCCCTGGAGACGTTCAAGGATCGCACTGCTCAGCCACAGTCGACGCTGCAGCTCCATCAATGTGATCAATAACTGATTCTCTTGGCGCACACTCCATTGTCTTCCGAGACAGAAGGATGCCAACAACAACAAAGATGTTGTACTAGTAACACAAAAACAAAATAAGAGCAAAGCTCAATATTTATAAGTATTACATGGTTCCTTACAGGCTAGTCATCAAACAAAATCGGTTAACTGACTCCAAAGTATGCAAAGCAACTACTGTAGGAGCTACTTAATAAATTTGCTTTAGGATGGAAGTGTTTTGATCCCATGTTTTATGCTTGTATTACTGCCATTGCATTGGTGGTACAACAGCAACAGTTGCTCTACGGCAACATAGTTGCTCTATGGCAACATAGTTGCTCTACGGTGTTTTAGCTTGTATTACTATCATTGCATTGGTGATACAACAGCAACAGTTGCTCTACGGCAACATAGTTGCTCTACGGTGTTTTAGCTTGTATTGATGCCATTGCATTGGTGGTGCAACAGCAACAGTTGCTCTACAGTGTTTTAGCTTGTATTACTACCATTGCATTGGTGGTGCAACAGCAACAGTTGCTCTACGGCAACATAGTTGCTCTACAGTGTTTTAGCTTGTATTACTGCCATTGCATTGGTGGTGCAACAGCAACAGTTGCTCTACGGCAACATAGTTGCTCTACGGTGTTTTAGCTTGTATTACTGCCATTGCATTGGTGATGCAACAGCAACAGTTGCTCTACGGCAACATAGTTGCTCTACGGTGTTTTAGCTTGTATTACTGTCATTACATTGGTGGCACAACAGCAACAGTTGCTCTACGGCAACATAGTTGCTCTACGGTGTTTTAGCTTGTATTACTGCCATTGCATTGGTGATGCAACAGCAACAGTTGCTCTACGGCAACATAGTTGCTCTACGGTGTTTTAGCTTGTATTACTGCCATTGCATTGGTGGTACAACAGCAACAGTTGCTCTACGGCAACATAGTTGCTCTACGGTGTTTTAGCTTGTATTACTGCCATTGCATTGGTGATACAACAGCAACAGTTACTCTATGGCAACATAGTTGCTCTACAGTGTTTTATGCTTGTATTACTGCCATTGCATTGGTGATACAACAGCAACAGTTGCTCTACGGCAACATAGTTGCTCTACGGGTGTTTTAGCTTGTATTACTGCCATTGCATTGGTGATACAACAGCACAGTTAACTACGAAACATTCTGTGAAAAGCAGCAAGCTCAAAAGGAAATCTCGCTAGGCGTGAGATTAAAAGTTTAGCTTCCATAAATTTTTTGGCAACAAGGTCAATTACAGTTGACAGATGGCTGACAGATTTAAAGCAAAAACAATTTGCTAGCGTATTAGTGCATGATAAACAAACGGTACTTAACAAGATTGTTTCTACTTATATTATACTGTATTGTATTGTATTGTATTGTATTGTATTGTATTGTATTGTATTGTATTGTATTGTATTGTATTGTATTGTATTGTATTGTATTGTATTGTATTGTATTGTATTGTATTGTATTGTATTGTATTGTATTGTATTGTATTGTATTGTATTGTATTGTATTGTATTGTATTGTATTGTATTACATTACATTACATTACATTACATTACATTACATTACATTACATTACATTACATTACATTACATTACATTACATTACATTACATTACATTATATATTATAGTGCACAAAAGTGAAGTAAACATAACATAAAAGCTCCCTGAACAGACACAAGTATCATATTTTAAATACACAAAACAAAAATATTGAGTCCATTATAAGGAGTCATTGATAGTTTTTTTATACATTTGAAAATGTATCAATTTAGCGATTGGTTCTATTAACCGTGAATCTGATGCATGTGTTTACTGTATTTGTTTATTAAATACATGAAGAAATGAAGAAAAGAGGAACCTAATATGTTCCGGGGGATAATTAAACACGAATTACATAAATAAGTTAGCATTACTTACTATGGAAGATGTTTTATACAATCCCGAAAGCTTTCTGAGCTCCAGTGATGTTTTTTGAAAATTAAAAAACTCAACTACTCTCACACTAAACTGTGGTATTTGGCTTCTAAGTTCCTGTAAAGCAACAATGGAATGAGATGAAAAAATTCTGTAAAAAATGGAGAATCTTATGGGTTTTTTGTTATGACTGTACTCTCTGACAGCCAAACAATAAGTGTTAATGGTTTCGTAACTTACTGTTGGTAAGAAATTGCAAACTTTCTGACAGTTGCTGTCTAGTGTGAACACCACAGCGACTTACTCTCCACACTTCTCACAGTTAAAATAGAGAAGCTAGTGTCAGTTCATACATACTGTCAGAGAGTAACTCGCTGCAAATTTTGCTCTCTAGTTTGATCATGCTTGTGAGTTACTTGGCGAGTTACTCTCCATACTTCTCACAGTTAAAATAGAGAAGCGAGTATTAGTTCACGCATACTGTCAGAGAGTAACTCGCTGCAAATTTTGCTCTCTAGTTTGATCATGCTTGTGAGTTACTTGGCGAGTTACTCTCTACACTTCTCACAGTTAAATAGAGAAGCGAGTGTTAGTTCACGCATACTGTCAGAGAGTAACTCGCTGCAAATTTTGCTCTCTAGTTTGATCATGCTTGTGAGTTACTTGGCGAGTTACTCTCTACACTTCTCACAGTTAAATAGAGAAGCGAGTGTTAGTTCACACACACTGTCAGAGAGTAACTAACTCGCAGCAAATTTTGCTCTCTAGTTTGATCATGCTTGTGAGTTACTTGGCAAATTTACTTGGTGAGAAAACTCACTAGTTTGAATGCGAGTGAGTATAATCTAAAATTCGTCTGAAGTAGTGACAGCTGTTTAACATAATTTATAAACAAGCCTTTTTACAGTTGATGATGATCGTGAAAAGGTCAAAGGTTAAGTGTACCAGACAATACATTTGAGTACACTTGACAATGCCTCACAGCCCATGCTGTTGTAATAGTAACAGTTTTAACAGCTAGCTAGAACTTTACCTAGTACATTTTTTCTTGTTCCCAAGCAAGATCCTGCTAGTAAATCACTCTATGTACAGACTAATGCATAATTGAGTAAAGTCCACGTAAAACAACTATAGGTACTGAACAGACATGGAGGGCGGCTTTGCTTTACACATATATGATGTGACAGTTATATTCAAGATGCGTTGCTGTGGTACACTTAACCTTTGACCTACAGCAACTGCGCATGCGCACAACAAAACTGAGAAAAGGCCCATTTAATTGATCAAGAATATAAACAGGAATGTTGCATGGTAGAATAAAACTACAAATTCATATGTAAAACTACAATTATAGAAACATAATACCTTTAACTGAGCGTCAGTAAGAGTGTTTACATCGGGTAGAACATCTAAAACTTCAGTTACAATTTCTTTAACATCTAAAGTAGTTATTTCCTGTAAATACGAAATGAAACCTGAATATCATAGTATAAACCCACTCACTGACTAACAGACAGACACATGCGGTTACCAAGGGTGTATCAAGACACTACGACACCCGCGGGCTGACACTGGAGTCCTGCCCCTCTCTATTGTAGATTAATGGTTGATTAAATATGATGTACAACACGCAATTATTGTGACGTGTTAATGTGTTTGTAGCATTATTGCCTAATAGCAACGAGGTTATTGTAAATTATATATCTTCACATTGCAGTTATATCTTAAGCAGGCTGCACAACTGCTTGTGGTGTAGTACCTTTTATGTAATAAATATACTTGTTTTTTTTATATGGCTTTGATATGGAAGCAAACTCAGTAACTTCTCGTCGTGCGATGTAGCACATGCATTTTCCTGGAGACAATGTGGACAAGCAAAGTGGACAAGTATCTTTCATTTTGCACCTCGCATCAAGCATATTGCATATTAGACACATTACATCCGTTTAAAGAATTTGACAATTGACTGAATTTGGCATCAATAAACCAAGAGAAAATTTTTACCATCAAATGCTTTTTGGCAAGATTGCGTGCGGGATAGAAAGCAGAGTTTGTCCGCTGCCCCAATTTATCACACAATTTAGCTTGAGCATCACAGTCAACAACGGCTACGGCAACAAGCTCATTCTAAAATTTAGAGAAAAATATTAAATTCAAACAATGAATAATGTTTACACAGTAAATATAAACATTAGCTACTATCTATAACAGGGGTGTGCATATTATCTGACTAGCCGGGCCACATTAAACTTTCCCGCAATTCCTGCGGGCCACAGGCAGTTTGGTCAAGAAGCCAAGTACAGAAAGGCCTAATAACGATTTTTTTTGCATCCGACCTGCGTACATCATTACTACTACACTCAAGAAACTATTTTAGAAGTTATTAAAATTTATATTACAAACCATATATTTCTACTTTCAGGACAGATAGTGGTAATTTCATTACAATGCATATTAGTAATGTGTATCACACAGTCTGTGTAGTACAGTGACATTAAGCTACAACCGTCTTGTAAGGGTTAATGGCATCCGATCTAGTAGAAAAAACTACCCGCACTATCTTTGGAATCGTGGCACGGACTTCAGCTGGATACACTCAATTAATCGCCCGGGCCGCACTTTCATTAGGTTGACAAATCTCTTCACGGGCCGCACAAATTCTCTCGGCGGGCCGCAAGTGGCCCGCGGGCCGCAATTTGCACACCCCTGATCTATTAGCTGCCCTTGAAAAATCAAGATCATATAAACTGCTTAATTGTCATCTTAATTAGGAATGCTACAGCTATGAGTACAGCAATGTAGCTACATCAGCTCCACAAGCGTCTGCTGCATTTTGTCTGGGTTCAAGAAAACTGTTCTCACTAAGCAATGATTATATTGTAATTGATAATTTTTCTAGGTTTCTACTCCTCACACAATGGACTTTCATGCAAAATTATATAAGACATACATTTGCTTACCTTAGACAAATTAAAAATCAATTTTAAATTAAAAAATTGAAAAACTTTCTGTAACTGCAGTGTTTGCACTGTAACAAAGTACAGTATCACTTGTGTGAAATCAGCTAATGTAGAAAATTTCAACTGTCCAGACACAACACTCTGATAAACTTTGGCCTCAAGTCCACCCTATTTTTAAGGAGGAATCTCTATTAAAATATAAGACGACCATAATTTGTGCCTGGCTGATCGGTTGGTTTTTCCTCTGTACAGCAGATGACTCTCTTGGACTGCAGCAAGCAGGCGATCAATAAAATAGTGTGTACGATCGCGCAAGTGTACACCAGACTAAGCTACTCAATAGGTTAAGTTGGAGTGCCTGAAAAGAGCGCGTTTTTCTTAATTTTATCCAATTATATCAAGCTTGAACAAATAGCATAATTGATAGCAGAGATTCTCCAGAATAAAACAGTAACTTGTAATTTGTAATTATTTAGTTGTCTGTGCTGACACAGTAGTAGAAAATTCATGGGTCTTATAAGACCTACTTTGAGTGATACAGTCCTGAATGAGTTAATATGTGTAGTGAGTATGGTTACATATGCAAGCCCTCCTAACCAACGAAAATGTTGCTTGAACACACCTAAGACTTATTTCAAATCATGTCATATAATTAAAGTATCAACTCACAAATATGGCAGCCAATTTCAAGAGAGATTTTTTTGACAAACAGTCGCCATCATCACTGCAAAATGTGATCAGCCAGGGAAGATGGCCGTTCTTCTCATACGAGGTTTCTTCGTCAAAATTTCCCTGCCATAGTTCTATTGGTTTGGTTTTTACTCTTTTCAGGGCTTGAGTAGTTAGGTCTTTCACAGATCGATCGCCATTATATTTTTCTCTCTGAAAAAACGAAATCAGCACATTAGCTAAGCAAGTTTAGAAATGGTTTGAAACCCAAAGCCAAAATGTCAAACAAAACAATACAGAAAATGACAATTACATTTGCAGCAGGATTAAACACTATCGTTGCTACCACTGCCTCCTCTGTCACTACCGCTGTCACCATCAACCACCACTGTTGTCACCACCATCATTGCTCCAATACCACAAGAATAATAATAACACTGATAATAAAACAGTAGTGGTAGTGGTAGTGGAAGTGGTAGTGGTAGTGGTAGTGGTAGTGGTAGTGGTAGTGGTAGTGGAAGTGGTAGTGGTAGTGGTAGTGGAAGTGGTAGTGGAAGTGGTAGTGGAAGTGGTAGTGGTAGTAGTAGTGGTAAAAGTATTAGTAGCGTTAGCGGTAGCATTTGTGGTAGTAGTAATAGTAGCAGCAACAGCAGCAGTCTCTCATAATATAGCTCCAAGTTAAGGCAATACAGAAGACGCCGCTTAATAGACTCACTTTGGGACGGAAGTGTTTTGACCCAATTAACCGACTGAACCTATTAACCAATAGGTGTAGTATTACTGGTATAGAAGTATGAGTCATCAGCATATTAAGCACTGCAAAGGTGTTTAATCAATTTTAGAAATGAAATAATGCACAAATTCCTTTGTGCAGTTAAAAATTAAAAAAACTATATTTTAAAACTAGCAAAGGTCCCGCAAAAAATTTTGCGTATAAATCCACTTATAATCAAAAACACGCGAACATCCTACCTAGTGTTCGTTTACTTGCCTAACGCAAAGTCAGCAGCAGCAGCTTTTACTGAATTAAAGTTATAAGGTTATAGGCAGAGTATAATGGATGACGTCAGAACAATGGCTTTGCGTCAGCAGTTTTCCAAGCGAAAATTGCCAAAAATAGAACATCTAATTAACTCGTCCTAAAATTTATTTGAAAAAAAATACAAAAATTCGCTCAAAGTCAGTTGCTTCATTTCGACGCAAAAAAGTTGGCTCACAAAGTTCTTAAAATGACAAAAACGTTGAAAATCTGTTGTTGTGTGATGCACAAATTCTCGTAAAATACTTAGTACTTGGCGTGCTTAAACTGTTTGTGGTGCCCGTGTTTTCCTGCAAGTAACATCGTCTGTAGTTTCGTCTAAGATCCCGCTTGCTATAATTGTGACGTACTTACTGTACTGTTACTTGCATCACTGGCATAACAGCAACATCTAACTGATTAAACTTTCTGGTAAAGACAGTCAGAGCTTCAAAAGTAAACCGCTAAGCAAGTGATTAAATGTTCAGCTTCCAGGAATTTTTAGGTAACGAGGTTAATTGCAGTAGACGAGCGGGTCAAAGGATCCCATTAGGCTAGCATATTAGCATATGATAAACGTTCCTGCTTACAAACAAAACGGTACTTAACATGATTGTTTCTATGTATATTATAGGACAAAAGTGAACTAAGATGATATAAAAGTCATAAAGCTTATTAGTGTGAAGCAAAAATATTGAGTCAATTATGCAGAGTTATATGAGTCAATTACCGACAGTTTTTATGTACATTAGACTAGAAACGGCCCATTCCAGGCATTTATGAGTCAATTAAGCAGCTGAGTCTATTAAGCAGTGCCTACTGTAATTGACTGCATATGTCTGGCTGCCATCAACATACCTGTGGATAAAAAATTAACGTAGGATAACCATTTACTCCATTTTGAGCACAAAACCATCGGTCATCTCCACAATTTACAGCACCAATCCGTATGACACCTTCCAGTTCTCTGGCCATCTCTCTCCACTGAAAAATCCGGGACAATTAAATTAACATCACATATAATTATAACTAATGACTAGCACACTCACGTAGACTGACAGAGTCAGACAGCATTATGCATCAAATACAGAACAAGATGCAAACTCTCAACGTATAAATATTAAAAACAATAAGACAAATAGAATAAATTATAAATAAAAATTAGAACAAGCAAAAAAATCTTAAAGGAAAACCAGATGATTGTGTAAACACGAGTTCAGAATAAAGAATGCTCTAAAATATTGAAAACTACAATAGCTTATTTTAAATCAAAGCTTAGATTAAATAATAATTACCCCGGATACTCAAATGTCGTTAAACCTTCAAAGCTACACGCGGCTCAGTGAATCTACAAAAATTGGCAGCGGCGCCTTTTTGTCATATTGGCGTGGCCGACAAATAGAAGGCGGTACCGTGATAACCATGATCATGAACTGCTGAGTTAGTTTCATGACGTCATATGATGTAAAGCCCATTTTTCGTGACATCATGCGTTTAAACAGTACTGTAACACTTATGCAAATGTGCTTGACGCACAAGAGAAGACAACTGCCATTGCACAAACTGTGGTTAGTTTCTGATGTAAGCAATAGCTGTGTTCGGTTGCCGTTAATTAACTTTCTAAGCTAATTATTCAAATATAAGGAACAATTGTTAACTTATATAGGCAAGAAAATGTATATTTTGGACAGTAAATTAAAAAGAGAATGAGTCTAAACAATCGTCCGGTCTTCCTTTAAAGAGAACAATATTCAGTGAAAGCAGTGATACTTACAGCAGGAGCAAGATGATGGCAATGAGAACAATGTGGAGAATAAAAGTTTATAAACCACACATCTTTTGATGATCTTACTGATTGTTCTGAGAAAACAAAAAGACATTTAAGTCACAATTATTGGCAAGCTCATTTTATTACTACACGCTCAATTTCCACGAAGTCATCGAAACAACTTAAATAGTTAATGGTAATATTTATGAACATTTTGTTCTTAATAATTATATAATTATAATAATCTTAATAATTAATTAATTAATTGTAACGTAAACATGTTATAACTAGTAAACGTTACTGATGCTAAACGAATTGTTGTATTTAGTGAGTGAATTTTATGCAGCTATTTAATTGGTCCTTTTAAAAGAAAACTGTATCAATAGCGCATAAAACGAGTTCCACTAGTTATTTAAAGAACATAGAGCAACTGAAAAACCTCTAAGTTAGCATTCAGTAGTTTTGATTGAAAAAATGATGTTAATTTTTCAACAGCAATTTGTAAAGCATAAATCTTAAACACAGATAATCTTAATCTTAATAGGTACAAAACGTAACGAAGGCATAATAATTATTATTAAAATTATTTATTTGGTACATTTTTGATATTCTAGTGGGGATAAAACTGACACCTCGAATTCACAAGCAAGGAAATAAAACGGATCTGAATGTAACTCAGCGATTCAGTTGGTGCGTCATTTTTGTAATCATTACACGAAAGCAGCATGGAGCAAAAGCCGAAACAAAGTGAAAGTAACAGATTCAATTGATACAATAAAGAATGTGGGGAAATTAGTTAATTCATTTAATAGTTAATAAATTCAGCTTACAACGAAATTCAGGTGCGTCGGTACGACAATGAAACAGTTGCTATGCGTTAAACAATAGTTAATTATTACTTTAGAAACCGTTGTTTTTACTAATACTGCTAGTACTAGTTATTTTCCGTCTTGCTATACTCGCGCAATTTTAGCGTCTATCACGTTTTCGCCTAAATTAATAATTACGCGATCTGAATTGTCACTTGGATTTTTTACTTTTCATACATCTTCGTTACGTTTTGTTGTGCAAAGTATTGCAGACGTTCTTGTTTTCTTTGATTAGGTTTTGGCATAGCTTGGTCCCAGGCACGACTCTAATTTTTTTAGATAAGGCGACTGTGAACTCACTTTTTGCTATTGTTAAACTCGAAAAGTAAGTTGAGAACTTGAGATTATAAGTAAAGTTATAACGCAACAATTGTGTATATAGTGGAAAATCCTTTGTTTCTAATCACCAAACTAAGTAGCTTATGTATGTTGTACGACTCAAATCAAATGTTGAATTTCCTCAAAATAGGTGGTTAATGAGCAACAAGTTTAGTAGCCTACAGTACAGTATTTGTAATGATTTTGTAGATGATGTTTTGCAAAGTGATAAATGCACATTTTCAAATTCATTTGTGATTTAGTTTACACTGTGTAGTTACGTTTTAGCACAAGTAAGAAATAATTAAGTCTGGAATGACCTGCTTGAAGTGTTGTTTACAAAACAAATTTATTTAGCAGCATGGTACGTGGTATAATTTTAAGTGCTGTTTACTTTTCTTTTGGATTCATACGGAAATGGATGTTAAAATTCTACGGGATATGCTGCTAAAAGTTATTTTTTCCATAATTTAATTTCACGCTGATGATAGCAAGAGGTCTGTTAACTGTTTTCCTGAGTTTAATAAATAAATATGCCTAAATTAAGCAACTATGTTTTCCGTGGCTTTTTAGTATTTATTCATATAGTTCTGCTAATATTAAGTACAACGCTTTCTTGACATCGTGTTTCTGAGATGCAAATGTTGTTATCTAACTAAGCATGTTTGACTGTAAGCATGCAATACAATGATGCAAATCGTAAAAGCTTTCCCCGCTAACAGTTTTTTGATTTTAAATTAAGAAAACAATAATTGCTTCTACTAGTTGTTTGCAGCAACTAGCCGATTTTCATTGACTGTGACGAAAGAGAAAACAGGTTGAAAATGATAGAGCTGTCATCCACTTCATAATAGTCATACCATTTTACAGCACCATGTCTTCCACAGCTGACATTTCACCTTATTTCAAGTCATACTCAAGGGAGTGCCTATAGCCCATGTTAGCGTAGAAATTCAAAATTGTGTAATTTAGTAATGAAAGTAATCAAAGTGTACAGAGTCAAACCTCTCTATAATTGTCATACCATTTTACAGCACCATGTCTTCCATAGCTGACATTTCACCTTATTTCAAGTCATACTCAAGGAAGTACCTATAGCCCGTGTTAGCGTAGAAATTCAAAATGGCATAATTTAGTAATGAAAGTAATCAAAGTGTATAGAGTGAAACCTCGCTATAATTGTCATACCATTTGACAACACCATGTCTTCCATAGCTGATATTTCACCTTATTTCAAGTCATGCTCAAGGGCTGACCTATAGCCTGTGTTAGCATAGTTCTTCAAAATGCTATAATTTAGTAATGAAAGTAGTCAAAGTTTATCCAGTTAAACCTCGCTATACTGCCAAACTTAATAATGATGCCCGCTGTACAAGGCTGCTACATGTCCGGCTGAGTTGCAGACATTGATATGAGTGAATGTCATCATGTTTTGATTGCTTGCAAGCTGTACCTTACGTTGTGTAATCACAATGAATGCACCATGTACTGGCACATAGTCACAAACTGAAACTGACAATAAACACGTGGCTCTTTTCACCAGCAAGAAGGGTGATATTTGCTTATTTATTAGAATCATGACTTGACTTTTTTTATGGTTCAGACATGTTTAATACAGCAGTTGGTCTATAGTTTTTATATATGTAGTTCATTTACAAAACAAAAAGTTCTTGATAAAGGTGACTGACTTTTAGTGAGTCATTAATTCACATATTATTAATTTAATAATTTTCTTTTAACCCATTAACATTTAGAGCAAAATTGAGACTTCTAATCTGTGTAAACTATACTCGTCTGACTGTTTTCTGACTCTTCTATAGCAAAATTTAACACACCTTGTTATAACACCAATTTTTTTCCAGTCCAAAAGTGGGCGGTATAAAAAGTTTGACTGTAGTTACAAGCATAAATATCATTCACTGCCCATCATAAGTCAACTGTTGTTGATAGAACACACAAGGATATTGCAGAAGCAGTGCCAGTTATTAAGACAGCATGTTCAGAAGTTGCCAAACCAGAACAATCAGTTTGAATCTCCAACTCGCAATACCATTGACAATGAGTTCATGACCCAGCAACTACACTGATTTGCCTGACCTGGGCCAAGTACACGAGACTTGGACCTGTCATACTTAGAGAAGCAGTAATTCATTATTTGAAAGATAGGGTACTGAACATAAATTACTTTCTGCTAGTGAGGAACTTCTTTATTAACTAATGAGTACTCTTTTTCGTTTGTAGGATCTAGCATACTTATACAATGTCAGTGAATGGTGAACTCAGTGACGATGATGATGAGTTGGAATTTATGTTAGACGTAGACAATCTAAAAGATGCAGTAGATGAACTTCTGCAAGAACTGAATTTTGGGTACCACTGTGCGCAAGAATTAGCAGTCCTTTCGTCAAAAGCAGCTTCTTTAGAATCTCAGTCAGGTGCAATAACGCAAAAACTAGAAACCGTGAGCAATAGCCTGGAAGAGCTGAAACATGAACAAGACCGACTTATTAAGGAGCAAAAGCAAAATGATATAAGTGAAGTTAAGCATATTCCTGATGACGACAAAGAAATACAAGTTTTATCTGCATCAGCATTCCCTAAAGTACTTGCACCAGTTTCAAGCCCTTCATTGACAAACAAACAGCAACACGAAAGAGATTTGACATCACCACAAAATGATGTCATTCCCATTGGAACAATGCGGGCTCAACCCCCACCTAAGTTTAACCTACAACGTGGTCCTGTCAAGAAAAAGGCCATTGAAATCTCCGCAAAAATATTTGCAAAGAAGGTGAACGATGTGTGGTATATTGCTACTGTCTCTGAAATTAGAGACAATCCAAAACTGTACAAAGTAAAATTTGATGGAAAAGGTGTGAAATGGTTAGATGGTAAACATATTGCCTATTTTGAAAATCCCGAGTGTGTTCTTCCGGTCGGAACACGAATTATAGCTGCATACAAAGAGGATGATAATCAGCCTACAGCAAAAAATGGAGAAAAAAAGAATCCTTCACAGTATCAGATGTATGCGGGCATTATAGCTGAACCACCTAACCCAAGAAATAATTACATGTACCTGGTCTTTTTCGACGATGGATACGCACAATACAGTAATCTGAATGAGATTCACATGGTTTACCTAACCAGCACAAATGTATGGGAGGATATGTACGCCGACTCCAGAGACTTCATAAAAGAATATCTCCAACAGTACCCCGAGAGACCAATGGTACGCTTGCAACAAGGCCAGAGCATTAAGGTAGAATGGAATGCACAGTGGTGGACAGCAAAGGTGCTGGAAGTCAATGCGAGTTTAGTGAACATGTTTTTTGAAGCGGATAAAAGAACAGAGTGGATTTATCGAGGTTCGACTCGTTTAGAGCCTTTGTATCGAGAGCTGATGAATGCAGAAGTTAAGAAACAACAAGCCGGTATGAAAACTGCACGGCGTCATATTACCATGCCAAAACATAAACATACTCCGTTTGTTGAATATACTCGTGGTGTGGAACCAAAGAAGAAAATGTTGGCAAGAAAAAGTACTGGTGGTGGACCAAAGCCAAAGTCTTTAAATTATGAACCAGAATTTCCCAGACCTGCATATGGTGATCAACATTACGATGGATCAGAAGGACAACGTTTCACGGAGAAGCGAACGTTTTCTTCTATAAATAGTGTACAATATGTTCGGCATCAGTGTAGCACTAATTGTATTGAAGGAGTGAATGAAGACATTGCGAATCTACGTGGAAAATGTCCTTTCTTATATCCTATACTCTGTGGATGGGAAAGACAAATAGCAAAGAAACAACCTGGACCTAAGCAATTTGTGTTTTATAAAGGTCCATGTGGCAGACGTTTACGTAGCATGATTGAAGTCATGCATTACTTGAACATAACCAGCTCAAATCTCACAATCGACTGCTTTTCTTTAGACCCCGGACTGGATCCTTTTGGATACTTTATGCCCCAGAAATCATTTTGTGAAATCAAGGATTTGTCTTATGGAAAAGAAAGCATTCCTGTGCCATGTGTGAATGGTGTAGATCGTGAATACCCCGACTATATTGAGTATAGCAAAGACCGCATTCCAACAAAAGGAGTTGATCTTATCTTAAGTCCTGATTTTCTGGCCGGCTGTGATTGCAAGGACGAGTGTCAGAATAGAAATACATGTGCATGCCACCAGCTTACTATTACAGCATCCAAAGCTAATTCATCGGGTCAGGCTAACTATGATGCAGGATACGTCTTCCGCAGATTGAGAGAACCTGTAATTACAGGGGTGTATGAATGCAATGCGCGGTGCAAATGTAGCTATAAATGTTACAATCGAGTAGCACAAAATGGTCTGCAACACAGATTACAAGTATTCAAGACAGACAGAAAGGGCTGGGGGCTGAGAAGCTTGAACGACATCCCAGCTGGTTCATTTATTTGCATTTATGCTGGACAACTTCTAACAGAGCAATCGGCCAATGAGGATGGTAACAGGTTTGGAGATGAGTACATGGCAGAGCTAGATCATATAGAAGTAGTTGAACAAATGAAAGAAGGTTATGAAAGTGACGTAGTGGATCCAGAAGATGATGATCAAAAGGAAGAAAGTTCTGATGAAAGTGCTTGTGCTGAGGGAACTGACTCATCATATTCGGGAACAGGAAAGAATAATGTGCCGGAAAACGAACTGTCTCGATCAGAGAAATCATTGGAAGGGTCGAAACAAAAAAGCACAGCGGAATGGATAACAAATTTGCCATCTAGTCAGCACAGCGCATCAAACACAGATCTGTCTGAGTTGATTTCAGAGCCAAATAAAGCAGAAGACAGTAATTCATCTGTTCCACATGATGACGACAGCGACAGTAGAGTCAGTTCAGATAAACAACAATCTGCAGCCCTTAGACGGTCATCGAGACTGAGCAAGCTTCCAGATCCAAAAAGTAAAGAAGCTCTCTCCGGCAGTCCACTGAAAAGCAATTTGTCTGCCATGGAATCATCAAAAGAGCTGGGAAGATCAACAAAAGAAAGGGTTAAATACAAACCACTGAGATCCTATTACAACGAAGAATACTGCTTCGTTATGGATGCAAAGTCATCTGGTAATTTGGGACGATATTTGAATCATTCCTGCGAGCCAAATGTGTTTGTGCAGAATGTATTTGTTGATTCACAAGATCTAAGATTTCCGTGGGTGGCATTCTTTGCTGACAGATTAATCAGAGCTGGGAGTGAATTAACATGGGACTACAATTATGAAATTGGTAGTGTACCAGGCAAAGTTTTATATTGTTATTGTGGATCTGATGACTGTCGCGGACGACTTTTATAACAAATTTTTACATATTACTCGTGTCATTTTAGTTTATTTACAATATTGTTTATAAGCATGACTTTTGTAATATCAATTCCTGTATTGTGTTTATTGTGTACTTAGCTACATAACAATAGCATATTTCCATTTCAAAAATATTTACAACTATTACTTCAGTTTTACCAATTTCCGTAGTTTTAAATTTTCTCAAATATTGAGCTTTCCTTTAGTCAATATTCTAATGATGCAAATATGATGTTCAAGTAGAAAATTCATAGAAATCACCATTTTTCAGAAAGACATTTTTGTAAAAATTAAGCACATTTCTTGACATTTTTCTAGCATTAATTGTGCACAGAATGCCATATTTGTAGATAAAATGTACTTGTTGTAAGTTGTCATTGAACAAGACAGCTTTAGCCTAGCTATTTGCACTGTGTTTGGCCTGTTTTTCACTACAATTGTATGTTCGTATGTATTTTCAATTTCAAAAATAAAAGAATTGTGAAAAATTGTCATTTCCTTGATACTATGAAACTGAAAGTATACAATCTGTAACTCACCTACATGCACTAATATCTTAAAAAACAAGAGATTGTTCACATATAAATCTATTTGACTTTAAAATCATCTATTGACCAGATGTATTAAACTGCCTCTATGCTAGACTTGCTTTCTAATCACAATTTACAAGTCTACTGCTTTGACTTCATTCTACACTCAGCTGACGGCTGGTGTGTTATCACACTTACGCATACTACAGCAATTAAGCTTTGCAATGCCGTTTTGTACCCCACACCTGACAACGCATTAATTATTTATTATTCTTTCATCTCACTGTAAGCAGAGCAACTGTTAGTTTTGCTCTTAACATTTCAAAAATGTCTAACGTATATTTTTCCAAGCTTTTGATTTTGTTAGTACTAAAATGTTAACACACATGGGTTTTACAGAATTATCCGAAATGAAAAGTATTTTTGAGACGAATTACGGAACACTCACTTTAACTAAATTACACAAATTTTAACAGGAAGAACAATATAGTTAATTCAAACATCCCACAACTAATTAATAATTGCAAAAAGAATCTGTATTGTGGAATACTTGCATAATCTATTTCAAATGTAGGCTTAAAGTTCCAAAGCTAGCTAAAAATTGTTAAAAAAAGAGAAACAGGAATGCCCCCAAGAACCCGAGAGGAAAATAATGAGAAAAAGCAGGAAGATGGAAATGGTTCGAGGCAAAAAAAAATGGTGGAGAGGAAACCAGTAAAAAGACGGAAGGGAGGAAAAGAAAGCAAAACCAAAAAGAGATCAACGTAAGAGAAAAAAGAGAGATCGTGATGTGGATGCTTGCAAACCAAAACCATCCATAAGTCAGCAGAGTTAAAACTACATTATGATGCTTCAAAGTGAAATGCACAAAAAATTGGATTAAATGTCAACTTTTTGCTTTATGCAAAAACAAAGCCCTAAATATTTAGGACTTTTATGGAATATTTAGGATATTTATGTTCTTGCATCAAAACCTCGAGAAATTGTTTAAGAAATCTAAAAATTTAATTTTATAACTCATTACCAACTTCTTTGCTCAAAAACTGGTAAAGCATTTGTCAAAAACTCAGTATTTTCAAACTCCAACAGTCATTCTGCTTGCAGTTTTTTTCTGTTTCCAAGCCCAGATCTTTGTTTGGAAGTGCCATCTACACTTAACTTTTAAACAAAACTTCTTGCAAAGTCCATAGCAACCACCAGTTCGTACGGCTGCTAACTGTTTTTGTAGAAGCGTGACAAAAACAATAGCAATTTTGACCAGACGGTTTAGTCTAGTGCTAATGCATCTGCTTTCCGTCTGGGAGGTCGTGAGTTCGAACCAGCGGCCGGGTCATACCAAAGACTTTAAAAATGGTACCTGCTTTGCCCGGCCTGACGCATGGTATTTAGGGTAAAAGTGGGGTAATAATAGTCTCTATTATGTAGTTGTAGGTTGTTATTTACAGTAGGCGATAATAGCTCTTTGAGCTAATGTTAATTGTTGAACCAAAAGCCAACTTTAAATAAAGATTATTATTATTATTGTTGTTGTTGTTGTTATTATTATTATTATTATTATTATTAGCAAACTTTAACAACTTATGTTTTTCAGTGTGCAGTCTGCACCTCAACTTCAACATGGATTATCTCAACTTAGAAATAACATAGAGTGATGAACTTGGTATCAAAATGATCCTCATGAAATGGAGATTCTGGATATGTGAATAACTAAAAAGCTCACATGCCGACTTCCAGACATTTCTGCTGTGCAAGCAAATCATTTCACTAAAATGGCACTAATAATATGCATGAAAATATGAAGGTTAATAAAACGAAAAGTGGACCAGTCAGTGGAGAAAAATAAGTAAATTCTACACTAATGTTAATGTAGCTATAATATACATACCAAAATCAGTGGCACTTAAAGTAATAATTTCAGGATCATCATCATATATACCTGAAACAAAAAAAATTAACTTAAAAACTCATTTCACTTTTGACTAATCCTAACAAAAACAGAAAAAATGGAAATTTCTGAAAAATAAAAACCTTACAGTTTTTAACCAATATCTATCAATATCCATCCTCACAGTAGTTGCAAAACAGTGGTGTTAGCTTAATCAAGTTATTTTAATTTCACATACTATTAACAAACAATAGTCTTTCTATCTTTTATATCATCCAATATATGAGCTTCATTCATTACATCATTCCATTCTAAGCACTAATGTTTTTTTATCACGATTCACTTTAAAATTTCAGATTATCTCCATTACTTTTTTTCTATCACTGTGTGGGACAATCTAACAAGCCCTGCTTTTTGATTGCCCGCAACACATTTACATTTGTATATAGGTGAACAATGTTTGAGGCTTTTCCTGTGCAGTATTTCTTATTTGTATTATATCCATTGTAGGCCCTTTCACTAGATATTGTACATGAAACTATTGTAAATGTGTAATGTGAAATAAATGACTTATGACTTAACTCTCACTGATTAATAATGCTTGCAAACTTGCTATGGATCTAGCTGTAACCACGTAAATCAGTGTTGATTATTGACGGAAGCTTTCATTATCAACCCAAGCTGTGACTGCAGCTAATAAATTAATAAATGTCCTCAGATGTATCACGCGCTGTAAGTCCTCACTTAACGACGCTAACGCGTTCCAGCACAACACGACGTTAAGTGAAACAGACTTCCACAGAAAGCAATGTAAAAAATTGAGATTCCAGAGGCAAAAATCAATGCTGCTTAAATCATATAAATTAAAAAAAACATTTTAATAGTTTCTTTATGGCTTCTACTAATTGATTTCTTTCTGCTTGCTTAAAAGGTGTCAAACGTTCAGCATCGTTAAAATGAAACGTCGCTAAACACAGTTGATCCATTGACTTATTATTGCTATCAATTGCTGAGCGCTTAAATACAACAATAACTTACAAAAAACATACAGCGCTAGTTAATTACTACAAGCCGAATATAAAAAACTACAATCATCATACCAAAATCATCTTTATAAAAGGTCCAACTTTCGTATTTATAATGCCTCTGTTTATCCTCTCCGAGGCTTTCGCCGTAAAGGTCGTATTTTTTTCTCGTGTCCTCATCTTTTAGTACTTCGTATGCTGTGTTGATCTCAACAAACTTACTGTGTGCATCAGGATCATCCTAGTACCAAGAAATGCCAGTAAATGTAAAAGAATTTCTTATAGTACAAGCTTCACAGCTGTTCTACGGATGGAAAAGGGGAACAGATATTTAACATACTCATTTTGATTAACCGTGATTTTCAATTATCCGTGGAATCTCGCTTATACGCTTAAGTTAAGTTAGCACAGGTAACCGGAGTACGCTGTACTTTGACTGCCTATCCACACTAAGTAATTAGTATGATTATACAACATTGAAAAAACAGTATAGATAAAATACTTGAAATTTGCGGGAAGCATCGTACGTACGGGAACGTGTTACATTCAGGAGAAATTTTACATGTTCAGTTTCAACACAAAAAACCAGGATTTTGGTTCAAAAAATCATTTCAGCAGAAAGTACACAGTTTCAATGTTATCGAAGATTATCCAGGGCTAATCCTATATTCAGGAGTTCAGTAATTTCTTAAGAGTCAACAGCAAAATCCATACTGTTTCACTAAATAAATTTATTTACTGTTACTGTTTTCTGTCCTTTTTATTAGAAAATACAAACATTTCATCAGGACTAACTTTAGTTCTCAGATAGATGAATGATTTCGTGGTCAGCAACTGCTACTTGAAATGTGAAGTGAACTACACCAGGGGTGTGCAAATTATCTGACTAGCCGGGCCACATTAAACTTTTTCGCAATTCCTGTGGGCCACAGGCAGTTTGGTCAAGGAGCCAAGTACAGAAAGGCTAATGATTTTTTTGCATCCGACCTGCATACATCATTACTACTACACTCAAGAAACTATTTTAGAAGTTATTAAAATTTATATTACAAACCATATATTTCTACTTTCAGGACAGATAGTGGTAATTTCATTACAATGCATATTAGTAATGTGTATCACACAGTCCATGTAGTACAGTGACATTAAGCTACAACCGTCTTGTAAGGGTTAATGCCATCCGATCTAGTAGAAAAAACTACCCGCACTATCTATGGGATCGTGGCACAGACTTCAGCTGGATACACTCAATTAATCGCCCGGGCCGCACTTTCATTATGTTGACAAATCTCTTCGCGGGCCGCACAAACTCTCTCGGCGTGCCGCAAGTGGCCCACGGGCCGCAATTTGCACACCCCTGAAGTACGCATACAGTGACATGCACAATAAAAAATTCAACATCTAACCTTTGAGCTGTGTTGGAAAATTCGCTGGTATTGGTTAGTTTTACCATTAAATCATTCAGATCAATAATAAGATTGAACAGATTAATTAATAAAAGTTGCCAAGTTACCACCAAACAAAAACTACTCAGTTTAGGCTGTTGTTTAACGTAAACTTTCTAAAACAGTTTATGGAGTATAAATGGAATAACGCAAGAAAAATGTCTGCATGCATAAACAAACAAATACGACATTCTGCATTTTACGACACAAAATTAATATCAAAATTAAAACGGCTATAAATATGGTACTTTGCAGAGAGAAAAAATAGCTGCCCACCGTATTTTTATCAGGATGCATTTTTAAAGCTAATTTCTTGAAAGCTTGACGTATTTCTCTTGTATTTGCATCTTTCTCAATACCCAGCAGTTGATAGTAATCTTTTTTTGCAGTTTCTGTCAAAATGGTGGTACAGTAGCACAGCAACACTAGTAATCTTAAATACTGTAGATTCATCTTGTATAGGTCAGCTAATGATGTATGCAGTGCCAGCTTGGACGGAATTCATCAGCTACAAAAGCAGAAAGTAACATCTGTTCACACACAGATCTGCATCTCTCAAAAAGTTATCATCTAATTCTATTCGTTAGACGAGCGACAGAAGTCATTTAAGACTGCAAAGCAAAACAGCTTTCTCATATCTTCAAAAACACATTCAAAAAAGTTTTCAACTTCAAACACAGTCTGAAGAGCAAGAGAAATAACTGATTGATGTGCCTGGATACTAAGTTAAGCAGTGCTGGCCCTCATTATTAAACAAATGGGTGATATACAGGCAAACTGGTTCCAAGTGACTTTAGCTATTTCTCTCAACTGTATGCCATTTGTTAAATTATTATTATTATTATTATTACATAAAATTTATATAGCACCCAAAATATATAAAAATACTCAGTTGCACTTTACAACCAAAGTTAATACAAAGTGTAAAATAAATCATAAAACTATACATCTAATAAGAAATAGCCTTAAAAATTTAAGTTAAAAAATCAATATAAAATCAATATACAATATCAAAGTAAAACTAAGGCAAAATTAAAATCCATTTCAATGCCCATATTCTAATTTAAAAAAAATGTTTCTTAAGTAATTGTTTAAATGCAGTTATGTTATCGTAGCTTCTAATGTGCAAGGGAGGCTGCTACAAACAGATGGAGTGGCATGGGAAAAAGCACGCATATCTAAACTTTTTGTTTATGTCCTAGGCACAAGAAGATTTTTCTTACCAAATCTTAAGTTTCTGGATGGCGTGTAAATGCTAATCAATTCTGCAAGATTGAACTGGGCTTGACCATGTAAACATTTGAATGCCATCACAGCAATTTTGAATTTGATTCCAGATTGCACCGGAAGCCGGTGTAGCGCCCGTAATGTGGGAGTTATGTGATCATACTTGCGCAAATACACGATCACTCTAGCTGCACAGTTATGAATTTGATTCCAGATTGCACCGGAAGCCGGTGTAGCGCCCGTAATGTGGGAGTTATGTGATCATACTTACGCAAATACACGATCACTCTAGCTGCACAATTATGAATTTGATTCCAGATTGCACCAGAAGCCGGTGTAGAGCCCGCAATGTTGGAGTTATGTGATCATACTTGCGCAAATACACGATCACTCTAGCTGCACAGTTATGAATTTGATTCCAGATCGCACCGGAAGCCGGTGTAGCGCCCGCAATGTTGGAGTCATGTGATCATACTTGCGCAAATACACGATCACTCTAGCTGCACAGTTATGAATTTGATTCCAGATTGCACCGGAAGCCGGTGTAGCGCCCGTAATGTGGGAGTTATGTGATCATACTTGCGCAAATACACGATCACTCTAGCTGCACAATTATGAATTTGATTCCAGATTGCACCAGAAGCCGGTGTAGAGCCCGCAATGTTGGAGTTATGTGATCATACTTGCGCAAATACACGATCACTCTAGCTGCACAATTTTTGGTAATTTGTTCATAGAGTTTTTTGAAAAATTGAACAGCAATGCATTGCAGCAGTCCAGAATCGAACTTATAAATGAATGAATGAGAGACTCGGTAGAATTCGTGTCTAGGTACTTCCGAGTCTACCTAATTCTTGTTAGTTGAGCATAAGCCTTTTTGCAAATATTATTGATGTAAAAACCCATTGACATTATTCTCATCAAAGATAACCCCTAAATTACATACTTTGTGTGTAGGTACTTTTAGAATTCCCTATTTTACATCAGAAAGTTTTTCTAACTTCTGAGTGGTACTAATCACGATGATTTCTGCTTTTTCATCATTATTTGTTCAAATAATTTATCTATTTGATAAAAATCAGATAATATCTAATGAAAAATACCTCACTAACTGTACAAAACAGCGTAAATCACTTAATAAACCGCAAAGCGCACAAACCCAAATGATTTTGAAATAAAAATGTGATCAATACAAATAGTTCTGTTGGCTGTCTTAAACTGCTAAATACTCATTGTAATAAAATTAACAAATATGGTGTAAAAAGTGAAATATCTCAATGGCCAACAGCAATGAAACTTCTAATTGTACTATTTGCAATCACATGTAGGTAAATTTGTTTGTTGTTGTTTATTAGACAAAAACACCATTACAACTACATACACAGATATATTACACACAACTGCACAAACTGAAAACAAAACTACTACAATTACTTATCAAGTGAGCAATAATAGTGAACAAATGATAAGTAACTGGGCTAAAACTAGAACTTGGAAAGTCCAACTGTAATATATGGTGTGCTGTTAGGTAATAGGGGCAGGATAAAAGAGATGTGCAATCAAAAGGGGTGACATGACATTCCTTTAGGCAATTCAATATTACTGTGGACTTCAATTGACAGTTTTTTCTTTGACCTTGACACACAAATGCTAATTTCTTAGAAAGCCCCTGGATTTTAATCACAGTTTCAAAAAAAAGGTTTAGAGTATCATAAAAATTAAAAATAAATCAAAATCTTCTAATGGTAACTTACAAGACTATGTATTGTGAATTATAACTGCCATGAATGAAACAAGCAAAGTAAATTCATTAGGCATTCTTAGACAACACTTTCAGCTCCTTCATAAATTCCATACATTTTACTGTCTAGCTTATATAGTTTAGCAATTCCTGTTTATTTACAAACTGAGTGAATTCCAAATAATTTACCCTTGCATTAACATACAATAAAACTCTTAAGAGCTCTTTATCGCTCGGTATCTCTTACTCTCTCTTTCTATCCATCTCTCTTTCTTCTTTCTTTCTCTCTCCTTCTCTTACTGTTTTTCCTGCTTTCACCAATTTTGATTTTGCACCTGCATTACCTCTCTTTTCTGATTTTCACAATTTTTCTATTTATTTCACAAAAGTGGAGAAAAGAGCTGCAAGTATTCACAAGCATTGCAAATAAAATTTTGATGTGTATAGTTTGCATGCTTACTCGACTGTATTTTTAAATATTAAAAATAGCAGTACAAAAAAGTGATAATCAGACTTTATATTTTACAATACTTGAAATATAGGGGCGGAAAACAGTGGGATAAAAGAGAAATTTTGTTCAAACAAGATAGCCAGACGTATGGTAAAACTAATACAACTGCAACCACTGATAATTGTAGTACTTATGTCTACTAAATTTTAAGTAGTTTTAAAGGAAATGACTTAGTTGGCTTAAATAGATAGGTATGCACATTTTGTATGTCAACACTGAACAGCCTTGATATAACCCTTGCATTTACGGGATACTTGACTTAGTAATCGCTTTTCCTTTCTTTACAATTTACGTGCAGGTAGATTTGATCCTCAGTACTACAGGATAAGTTAGTTAGTGAATGCAACCAGCAAAATGATAACAGGACACAAGTCATTAGAGTTAATCAATGGGCACTCTATTAGAATCCAGGTCCCGCTCGATTTTTGCCGAGCGATTGCATATTTCAATGACGTATTATGATGAACCGCGATATACGATACCATGATTGATCAGTGCCTGAGTTTCACCAGTGGTTGAATAAGTTGATGAGATAATAGAATATAAAAGTCTAATAAGTTAAGCATTTGTCTTTATAAAAACGAAAAATTAATATTAGACCCAAATTTTTGATGCATACGATCGAATAATAAATAAATTGCTACAAGCAGTGTAAAATATTTTTGAGAAGTGTGTTTATGCTGATTTTTGTTGAAGTAATTTTGCATAACAACGATTATTAGTCATTTTCGTTATCATCTGCATTATTATTAATAACATTTTTGTACGTATCTTTATATTCTGACTACTTGATTTTCAATGTTATGCTCCCAGAGAAGTTTTCCTGATGTCGCGCATTGTCTGGCACAGCAGGTTGTTTACATTAAATTTTAGTCGTGGGGTGAACTGAACGTACTAATAACAAGTAAATTATCGTATGTTTATTATCGTAATCCTGGGGTAGATAGTTACTCAAGTCAAGTCAACAATCACTTGAAGACTTAAGTCACTAAACAGGCATATATAAAATGCTGTCTCTCATTGTATACTTAAACCTATTTCAAGAAACAATAATTATTACAAGAAAGAACATACAGATTCAAGGCAAAGCGTCTTGCCTTCTTTTTTATATTAGCAAGACAAGAACTCTTCGCTTATCATAACTACCATTTTAGCGCCCGGCAAATGCCAGATGAATAATAAAATTATAATAAAATTTTGTAATTTTTTTGACATCGTTTTGTGATTACCACTGCCACTTGCTGCTGTCACTGCCCTGTCATTTAAGTTTATTAAGCAGTTCCTCTATCTCCAATACGTAAACAAAAACAAAATTCTAGGAATAACCATCGATCAAAAATTACTTTCCAAGTCTCAACAAGCAGCTTGTAATGTAAGGAAAAGGCATGGCAAAGTTGGCTCAATATAAAAAGGTGCTGCAATAAATACAGAGGTTTTCGCCTACTTACAATAATATACTTATTTAATGCAACTGTTCTTCCTATAATATTATTACTATTCTAATATTATTCAGTGACATGAGTATTTAGAAAACATGGTTACTCTGATGGCATAATGAAGGTTATCAAATATCAAATATTAAGCTTGCTAGAGCTAAATTCGAAACCTTTTGCGGATTGCCACCCTTAGAATTGATTGCAAAGTGTATTGCTATAAAATTCCTTATGAAAATCCTAAACTGTTGCAACAGTGATTTAATGCGAGCGAACGTCTTACGAGTCGATGGTGGTGGTCTAGGTGGACACAGACTTTTCCTGAAGTCTCATGTAGCCAAACTGAAGTATTATCTAAAAATCACCTGGAAAGTAAATATGAGAACAATGGCTTTAAAAGACGTACCAGAATTCATTCTACTTAACACATAAAATATAATTGCATACCTATCATCTATTATAGTCAAGGAAAATCGAAACTCGTAAATAAAAGGAAATGTTTTAAGACTCGCAAAAATTAACATCGCGTTTCTAATTTACCACTGGACAAAACAGGACAGAGTTTCGAATCAGCATCCATAAGTTACTTAACTGGACAGGACAACTTCAAGCAACTTTTATATAGTTTAGAACAATATAAGTATATATAGTATATATACTAAAATACTGTAAATAGCTAAGATAAATCTACCAACATTAGCCTTTTGAGAGCCTGGCGAAGGTTTTGTTATTATAAATTTACTTATAATATAATTATAATATTACTTATAATATTATTTAGACTCTAAGAAAAACGAAAAATTATTGACAAATTACTTTTTAATTAGACCTCTTTGGCATTACATATGTATATATATGTTTCTCTGCAGCTATTTGTATCGATTTTACGCAACTGCGTACGCAATAACGCACACAACGCATTCCGGACGTCTAGTAAACGCCGTTTTCTTTATAATTCGTTGGTTATAACGGCATAAAAGGAGAATCTGCTCTGCTAAATTTTTACAAAATTTCCCATCGACCCGGAAACGCGCAATTACCAAATTTGAGTGAACAACGCATCACAGTTTTGCTACATTTTTCTTTTTTATTACAGGCGCATAAAAACATTTATAGTTAAAATCAACACAACTTTATTAGAACTTTTACGCTGAAAAGTTAAAAAGTTGAAACCACTAATTAAGTAGTACTATTTAATTAGGCTCTGTCCATAAAACTGGTTGTATGTTTGCAAATTTACCACTGACTATGACAGCAACAGCTTATCAAAACGTTTGGCATGATTTTAAATTTTCAATGTAAAAGTTTTAATAAAGTTGTCTTGTTTTTAAACACAAAATTTTTTCTTTAATTTCTCCTCCCATCGTCATCATCACCGCCATCATTATAAGCACCTTCATTACCATTATCGTTGCTATCATCGTCGTCGTCCTCATCATCATCATCATCATCATCAACAACATCATTGTCGTTGTCATCATCATCATCATCAGCAGCAGCAGCAACAAGAACAACAACATTCTCGTCGTCGTTATCGTCATCATCGTCGTCGACAACAACAACGTCATTGTCGTCATCATCATCATCATCAACAACAACAACAACAACGTCATTGTCATTGTCGTCATCATCATCCTGCTTTGTATACTCTACGGCTTTGTACTTTGCTGCAGAGGCAAATGATCCAATAAATAAATTTGTGGCTTCCTCACAAACAAGCAACTTGTAATGGAGCCCACCGCTGAAATCAAACTCTGTAAAAATACAAAAAAATATGAAAAAGCAAAGAGTACACTTGGACTTGAACCACTGATCATTTCATTACTAGTCTAATAACATGACAATTTTACTACACAGGCTCATGTGATATTGACAGTCCCGAGTCCAACTTTTCAAATCTTTCGGTATTCATAGGATTTAATAATTGTGTTTTCTCTTTGTGCTTTTTATTTAATTGTTATATTATTAATTGTGTCTCATCTGCTAATGTATATGTTTTTGTTTATATGTATTTGTGTGTATGTATATCTATTTGAGTTTATTTGTAGTTATATTATTTTAATTTTTCCGCATTTCAACCTGTACATATATTTGCAAGGTGAGGAATCATGTATCAGCTTTAAAAATTGTATAATCTGAACCAAATAAACTATGTTTAAACTAATTATTTAGCTTCTTCAAAACCTCACTAATTTAGCTTCATTTCTAAATCAGAAGATTTCTATACATATGCATTTTACAGGTATGTATCATTAAAGAAAAATTACAAAATCTTCATGTACGCAATTAATTCGCATAATATTGATTTCCTGATGTGAATAAAATCGTCTTTTATATTATTAACTAGCAAAGGCCTAACAAAAAATCCCACTTATAATCAACAATGCGCAAACATACTACTTAGTGTTCGTTTATTTACCCAACGCAAAGCCAGCAACGGCATTTACTGAATTAAAGTTATAGAGAGGATACAATGGAATGACGTCAGAACAATGAAAACGTCATGTAAAAGTTATAGAAAGGATACAATGGAATGACGTCAGAACAATGAAAACGTCATGTAAAAGTTATAGAAAGGATACAATGGAATGACGTCAGAACAATGAAAACCTCATGTAGCTTCTAAGCGAGAATTTTGCCCGAAATGGAACCTCCAATCAACTTGTCACAGCTCCTCACGATGGAGGAGTCCCATAATGTGATCCACATCACCGTGCAGCCCTGTTCCTCCTCTTTCTAAAGAGCTATATAGTATCCCACTTGGCGCCGCTAGAATGTTTTTTCTACAGACTGTTTGGCCAAAAATTCGAAAAAATCGGGAGTTAGGTCTGGGAAAACGCCCGTTGCCTCCCGCGAAATCTAAATATAACTATAACACCCACCGTGGAATAGGCTATGCACCCATTACTAGCACCACCACTGAATCGTTTCTTCCTTTCTCCAGTTTTAAGAGGTATCAATCTTGCAAAAAACCGGCCAAAAAATGGCCTCTTTTGGAGGTTTTTCGCCCCCCCCCCCGTTCGTTTCGACGGGCCCGATTCGAAAAATAAACCCCCACTGAAACGACACAAGATCGAGACGTTTCGTTTGATATATAGATCGCCGAAAATGGTGCCGTCGTCGGAGCTGTAGCCTCCAATCTTATGTTTATATATACGTACATAAATATACATATACATATATAAAACTATTTATACATATATATATATATATATAATTTATAATAGATTTATATATGTATATTTATGTACATATATCATATATATATATACATAAGATTGGAGGCTACAGCTCCGACAACGGCACCATATATATATAATCGTTATACACACACACACACACACATATATATATACCACCGAAATTAATATATACGATAAAACCTACTACCAGAACTTCACTTTTTTCATGTATACCTAATGCATATCACAATTATTATTCAATGCACTAATAAATAGTCTACTCTTCTATTTTCTACATTACCTAACTGGCATTTAAGCAACTGAACCATCAGAACGGGCCATAACAAACTCGTCGTCGGCCTCCGTCCGTCTATGAAGACGATGGGTTGCGCCATAAAGTGGAGCTGGAGCAGCGTCTGCTGTGGCTGTAGAGCCCGATCCTGGAATGGCAGTCTCTGCCGCAGTCCCCACAGGTGAAAACGGGGTCATTGAGAGAACTAGTTGATGCTTTACTTCCCAGTCTCTTTTGACGTTGTCTCTCATGTCTGTCCTCCTCAGCCTTCTTAATGCCCTCGCTGACTGCTTGTCTCCAAGCTGGCCGGTCATCTGCCTTGGTTTCCCATGAACTGACGTCTATGTGAGTGCCTTTGAGGTCTCTTTTGCAGACATCAGAGAACCTCAGGTGAGGCCGACCGGTCGGACGCGTGCCTTCCTCGAGTTGGCCGTACAGCATATCCTTTGGAAGACGACCCTTGTCCATGCGTCTGACATGTCCTAGCCAGCGTAGACGCCTCTGACTCAGCATAGCAAAGATTGATGTTGTCTTGGCCTTGCTGAGGACCTTGCGGTTGGTAATTCTGTCTTCCCACCTAATGTCAAGTAGCCGACGCAGGCACCTCATGTGGTAGGAGTTGAGTCTGGTCTCCTGTCTTGTGTAGGTAGCCCATGTCTCGCTGCCATATAGGAGGGTGCTGATAACACAAGCATTGTAGACTTTCAACTTTGTGCTGATAGTAAGGTTTTTGTTTTCCCAAACTCTCTTTGTCAGCTTGGACATGACTCCTGTTGCTTTTCCAATGCGAGCATTTATCTCAGCATCAAGGGACAGGTTCTGTGAGATGGTCGAGCCCAAGTATTTGAAGTTGTCTACAGTGGCTAGCTGCGAGTTGTTGATTGAGATGGAGGGGGGTATTGGAGGATCCTGAGCCATTATCTCCGTCTTCTTGATACTGATTGTGAGGGCAAACTCTCTGCAAGCATTGGAGAAGCGGTCCATAAGGCGTTGTAGACCGTCGTGGGTATGGCTTGCTAGAGCTGCATCATCAGCAAACAGCATTTCTCTGAGGAGCACACGTGTAATCTTAGACTTAGCCCTCAGTCTGGCTAGGTTAAAGAGCTTGCCATCATGTCTGGTATGAATGTAGACACCATCAGATGAAGAGTCGAAGGCATGGTACAGGAGGAGAGAGAAGAAGATGCCGAAGAGTGTGGGGGCGAGCACGCATCCTTGCTTTACACCACTGTGAATGTTAAAAGGTTCTGATGTATCTCCATCAAAGCTGACGGTTCCTTTCATATCTGTGTGGAAGGACTTGATTAAACTTAGAAGCTTTGGTGGGCAGCCTATACGTTGGAGAAGACTGAATAATCCGCTGCGGCTGACCAGGTCGAACGCCTTGGTGAGGTCAACAAAAGCTAAGTACAGAGGTTGACGCTGTTCCCTGCATTTTTCTTGAGGTTGTCTCACAGAGAATATCATGTCGATTGTTGAGCGGCCTGATCTGAAGCCACACTGAGACTCTGGATAAACTCGTTCAGCAAGGGCCTGCAGTCTCGTCAGCATAACACGTGCGAACACCTTGCCTACAATGCTTAGTAGAGATATTCCGCGGTAGTTGTTGCAGTCCGAACGGTCACCTTTGTTTTTGTAGAGGGTTACTATCTTGGAGTCCCTCATGTCCTGTGGTACATTCCCTTCTTTCCAGCATAGGCAGAGTAGCTCATGAAGATGTGGCAGCAGGCCCGATTTTCCTTCCTTTATCACCTCTGGGGGTATTGCATCGTTTCCAGGTGCCTTACCACTTGATAGTGCATTTATAGCCTTTTCGAGGTCTTCAAGAGTGGGTTCAGCATCAAGGTGAGTCATAGTTGGGAGCACGGGAATGCTGTTGAGAGCATCTTCAGATACGGTGTTTTCAGTTGAGTAGAGCTCTAGGTAGTGCTCAACCCATCTTTCCATCTGCTTGCTGCGATCAGTGATTATATTTCCTTCTTTGGACTTGAGGGGGGCTGTTTTCTTTGTGGTTGGACCAGTGGCTTGCTTGATACCTTCATACATGGCTCTTATGTTGCCAGTTGAGGATGCCTGTTCAATCTTGTCGCACAAGTCCAGCCAGTAGTTGTTTGCACATACCCTTGCCATTTCCTGGCTTTCAGCTCTGGCTTTGCGTAGAAGTCTGAGATTTTCGTGTGTAGGATGCTGTTTCCACTTGATCAGAGCTTGTCTTTTGGCTTCAATAAGTGGCTCTAGTGTTTGGAGATTTGCTTCGAACCAGTCTTTGTTCGGTTTTGTTCTTTTGCCATATGAATCAATGGCGTAGGCATGGATCTTTTTGCTAAGAAATGACCATCTGGCTTCTGCTGACGTGTCTTCATCATTGCCGGGGATAGTGCTTACAGATGCGACAAAGTGGCTTGTCCTCTGTGCATCCTTTGTGCGAGCAGTGTTTATCTTGGGCAAACCTTTTGGCTTGGCATAATGAACTGTCCGAGGATTCAACACAATTCTGCTGATGACAATGGAGTGATCAGTGTCACAGTCTGCACTATGATAACTTCTTGTGTTGTGTACATTCAGTAGGTTAGCTCTTTTTGTGATGATGAGATCAAGTTGGTGCCAATGTTGGGAGCGTGGATGCATCCATGAAACTTTATGCCTGTCCTTGTTTGGAAAGTAGGTATTTGTAATGCAGAGCTGTCGGTTGCAGCAGAGTTCAAGCAGCCTTTGTCCATTTTCATTTAGTTTGCCTACTCCATGGTGTCCGATACATTGTGGCCAGTTATCGTGCAAGGCACCCACTCTAGCGTTGAAATCCCCGAGTAGGTACAGGTCTTCTGTTTTAGGTAGCCTCCCAATCAGAGCATCAAGTGCTTCGTAGAATGCATCCTTCTCAGCAGGGCTTGAGGTGAGGGTAGGGGCATAGCATGCTATGAGATTTACCGGGCCTGTACCAGAGTTTACTTTGATGCATAGTAAACGTTCTGTGCCACCAGAAGGTGGTTGAACCATTGGTATGAGTGATGTCTTAACTGCAAATCCCACTCCATGATCGCGCCGCTCATCTTGTCCCTTTCCTTGCCAGAAGAACGTATAGTTTTTCTCCTGTAATGTTCCATCATCAGCCAGTCTTGTCTCTTGGAGGGCTGCTATGTCTACATTGAGCCTCTCTAATTCGGAGTCAATCACAGCTGTTTTGCGTGTGTTGCTGATCTGTTGAAGATCGCTTGATAGTCCTGGCATCATTGTTCTCACGTTCCAGCTTGCTATTCGAAGTGCTGGCAACTTCTTTTTCCTGTTTATTTTCCTGGGTGAACTGTTTTCAGTCTGCTTGTCGGACGTACATCATAAGCTCCTTGCACCCCCAAGAAGCAGACAGACCGTGGCGGATCAACACCTAACTGGCTGGGGGCTGCCCAGCTTAAGGCGGGCGGTAGCTGATCAGTGGGGCTCGAAGACCCCTCCCACCGTCGGAGACAACCCGTGGCGCCCTACTCTTCGCCAAATGAGCGTGGGCTTATAACCCGTAACTGCTGCCTCCCGTGTTGTGCCTTTATGTGTGACACAAAGATGGAGTGTCCTCTCCATGACGCAATGCCTGGGCAAAAACTATGGAGATCCTGGGCTGCCCGAACGTCAAGACCCCCCTCTTGACCGCCCTGATGTTGTCCAGAGGAATGCAGAGCAATACATCTGGCATCAGCTTGGTTGCAGGAGTTGCCAGGAAGATGATCGGTGATCTTGTCAACCTGCCTACGGGGCTCCACTCCGATATTTCTGTCGGGGTTGTTTCCCTTAGCCTTTCACTATCCCTAGTGCATACTCACAAGGCAGTGAGGCTATTTGCCCATAGCTGGGGGTCAAGTTAGTGGGTACCAGGGCATGTCCGCACGCCGGCGGGCCTGCATACCGCACCTCTTGGGGCTGACCTCCTCCGAGCCCTCACAGTTCAGCCTGGGGGCGCAAGGTACCCAGTTGCCCGTATGTCGCCACGGGGAGGCACTGTGTAGGACTTGTCTATGAGAGGCTATCACACACCGAAGTGTGGGGCAGGGAAGACTGACGCAATCTGCTTCCTTTTCGGCCAGTACAGCCTAGCCAGTTGCTCATCAATAGACCATTTTGACTACATAACAAACTACATGGAGAAATACTTGTTGTGTTTAAGCCTAATGAAAGCATCACACTAAGTAAGCTTCAATGAAACAAACAAACTAGTGGAAATGAATAGATAGTTGAGATCTTAACTGTGTCGTTCTATAGACCAAAGTCAAGCTTAAATTTATTGCCATAAAAACATTACATTCACGCATGTATAATACAGAATCTACACATTGGTAAATATAAATAAAAATAAATGAGAAAATGAATGCGTTAGTAAGGTAACATTTACATTAAGGGGGAGTCTTTTTAATAAGGGGCAGCTGATCAAGTGACCAATAGGTCTTTCGCTGCTCCTTCTCAGCTGCAATGAAATGTAAAAATAATTATGACGAATTCTAACTGCTATTGAGAAAATAAAATTGAATTGAATTGAATTACATAAAAATACAGTTCTGTTAAATAAACTACTTTACATCATTTTCATTATGGCTGGTCAAGAAGTCGTCAGACTTAAAGGCCAAATTCACTAAAATAAGTAAAAAACGTTCCAATGATGAAAGTAAAAAATTGTACAATAGAAGTAATTTATCATTATAAAGATATTATAATATAATTCCCCTTTTCTTTTTAACACACGAGTGCGCTTTACTTTCCACATCACAAGACAAGTTGTTCCATAAAACAGGGACCCTGACAACCAGCAGTGTAAGTTTTTATTAACTAACACTGATTGATTATCTCTGTAAAGTTTTTATCACTGATTATCAATGTTTTTAATGGCAAATAAAGATTATTATATATATATATATATACCAATAAAAAGTTTCATAAGGTCAGTTCTTACTTTTGGCATATGGTAATCCTTGAACTGCCTAGTGTTGTACATATAAAGTGTTTTGTTTTGTATAAATAAATTACTAAAATATTAAGAAGCATACCATTAAAACCTTAAAACAGAACATTTTCATACATACAAAATCATTGACTTTTAACATAATAAATATTTAAATAATATTTGCTTAAATTTTCGAAAGTTCTGTAATTCCAAAGAATAATAATTCTAGTTAACTTTTTTGTATAATTCTAGTTAACCTGTCCAAAGTATACACATATGATAACCCATACAGTATTGCAATATTCACAGTATGAATACAGATTTTTTCTAATAAGATCTACTCTACAAAGATCTGCAAAGAAGAGACACCATTAAAAACACTGATATCTCTGACTTATCTACGTTTGTGTCCAGCTAACATTATCCAAAGTAAGAGCTTATGGAGCAGCGGGCTAATTATAATGTGTTAAAGTGCGGAGTAATCTCTCTTGGGCTCTTGATTAACTCTTATTGTGACGCCCAATCTTTCATCAGCACCTCATTTCGTGGACTTTGTCTCACTTATTCCAAGGAGAATGCAGTTTATGCCAAGTAATCAAATCTAGTTGTAATAAAGAAGCCTGGGATACAATGGATAACCGAACGGGGGTATAAATTAGTGTGGGTTTGAAAAAGTCGTGCGCGCACATTCACCTCAGCCGCGCGCGCCACCGCGTCACGTTTGTCAAACGCAACGAAATTTATAATTCAGCCGATAATTCCGAGTTCATCGTTTTACTAAAGTGCGTAACGGATGCAAAAAGGAGATCTCGTTTAACCCCCACTAGAGGCATGAGTTGCAACTTTATTATCAAGACGTTTTGAAGTGCTGCTGCATATTACATTTTGGACAGTTAACAAAGAAAGTAAGTCTCAACAACACGTATGCGTGTATGCGGTATGCGTGCGTACGTCACGCCCGCTGTAATCATAAGCTTACTTACGCAAAATTTCGGCTTCTAATCTCGCGTTTAACCAACGCCAGGACGTAGAACATATTTGCGTATTGTTATTTATTTACATTTTGCATTTCCACCTGTATTGTTATAAGTGTTAGTTAGTAAATAACCACTCATGTTAGTATTGTCAATCAAATGACCAACGGTCAATAAATGCTGTATTTGGGTCATTTATAATATTATTCATTATAACAGGCTTATTTATAATTGTAGCATAATCACTGTGTTAATAGCGGATTATTGAAAAACAGCAGCTTGTGATTAAATTTATTAACAGCGTTTTGCTTTTAGGATGAATGCATCAGTGACGCTTGTTGTTGGTTTTATGATAGTGATGTCGACATTTGGAGAAAACTATTTTTATGAGCGAAATGAAAGAGCTCTGCGTCCGAGTTACAATGGTTGTGGATTTTCCAAAATGCTATTGTACAGATTAGACAGATTATGTGAGGACTGTCATCATATGTTTCGAGTAACAAATCTACATAGTAACTGCAGGTAATTACGCTAATTACTCAGATTTGCACGAAGAATTCGGTTTATATGAATCAAATTGTTTTAAATTGTGATTTTAGAGATGTATATTTTTTCGTGTAGATGTAGCAATTTTGTTATTATTACAAAGCTAAAAGAATATTTTTATTTATTTATTTATAGATAAGTACAGTTTGTTTGTTTATTTATCTTTTCGTGCTTTTGTGATTAAGAATTACCTCGTGTTATCCCTGTCTTTTTCCTTGCTCTCTTTTTCTGCTCTTGTTTTATTTCTCCCGTTTTTCTTTTTTTTGTCTCGGATGGGAAAGTATGAAAAATGGCGCAGGAAAAATGGCGCAAATGGAATTTATTTTTTTTAATCAAAAGAATCAGACGAACAAGTCTAGGGCTGTTCGTCTTTTCACAGAGATTTGTTTGCTAGTGAGCGCGTCCTATGATTGAAATCAAACACGTCAAAATAACATTATGCGTCTTCTTTCTACGCAGTTTTTTTCTGTCCCATTTTTACTTGTGCCATTTTTTTCCCTTGCCATTTTTACCTGTGCCATTTTTACCTGCATTCAATTATCACAAATACTTTGACATTATTATAGGTTTGTGCAGCTTTTACCGTATTTCAAAATTGTGTAGGATGCGAAAAATCATGGTCGTTTCCTTTAAATATTAATAATGTTAACCCTGTAAGAAAAACACTAGCCTAGAATTGGCACAGCCATGTTCTCATGTAAATATATTCTCTGTAAATATACATATAAAGCAAACATGATCTTCCTCAACGTAAATTTAATTGATGGTATTCTAAGAATATGCGTGTAGATTCTTATTTATGTTGATTTGAAAGAAACGCGTACGGGAACACGAGTGCGGTTCAATAATGATACAGGTAAAAAAAATTGCGTAGTCAATAACTATGGTTATACCTGCAAAACAATGACATCATTAATCACCATGCCATCTTAAATCATTTTCGTAGTTGTTTTTCTATAAACAACTCAAGCATTCATTACATGCAAATAAAATGATTCAAGCATTGCCATTATTTGAAACGTACGATGACGTATTATCAGCGCTAACCACTCAACTTGCTCAGTTTTGAGAAAATTGTCTGCGCTATCAAGAATAATGACATAGAATATATCACTGTCCATCATTCGCGCGCCTTTAATAAGTTAATAATGATTATTGTCGTACAAAACCCGAATTACTGTAGAAGTCGTACCAGTACCGGAATCTGGCACTAAAAGTCAAGCGCTGTTTAAAATTAATGTTTAGGACAAGGACTGAGCCTGGTTCATTAACAAGACTAAGCTTCTAACATGAGGCACTGCACCAGCAGAGATATCTGTGTCACGTTTCGAATGTACAAACGTTCTCTTATCTACAAGACCAAGGCTTACAAATGATACTCCTATGCCAGCGTAAATGTACCCTCGATTAATTCTTATGCCCCCAGGCTAATTCAAATCCAGTTTTAAGATACAGGACAGGGAGTATCGAACCTAAATTCAAATTGCCTCCTGAGGTTTATTAGAACTAGGTCAGAAATCTCTCGTTTGAACTCATTTTAGTTGTATATAATAGTAGTTTTCCTAACGACAAACTCTTTGCAATTGAAACAGCGCCATCTTTCGAGCATTACAGAAGTAAAAAAAAGAACAATTTTGCGCTAATGTATAACATACAATATAATTTTTGACGTTCAACAGACATTTGTCATTCTCAGTTAATTTGACAGACAAAAAAATATTCAATGATTTAGTTTCAAAATATATTGTTATATATTATAATAATTTCTTATTATATTTAACATTATTTATTATTTAACGGAATATTAATTATTCTATTCGTTGGTGCCATTAAACCTGATTGTAAAATGTTCAGCAAACAAATTTTCTATTTAGGAACAAACTGATTATTTGTACACGAAACGGCCTACCTCTCTTACAAAAAAATTCTTGAAAATATTTGCCAGTAAATTATTTGAGACCCTGCCAATCCATTTAACGAAAGAAAACATAAAACGTAACTCCTCCAGCTAAGATTTCGAAGATGCGTTGGCAGTGTGTCGCTTTTTACATCTGCGTACTTTAGCACACCACATGCAGTTGAGTGGCCTGTTTTTATAATATATATAAGCAGCACTTGATCATTGGTTGTATTAGGTTCATAACTCTAACTTCACTTATACTTATTCTGAAAACTTCATTTATTCTGAAAACTTCAGTGATTTTGAAAACTTTACTGATTTTGAAAACTTCATTTATTTTGAAAACTTCACTGATTTTGAAAACTTCACTGATTTTGAAAACTTTACTGATTTTGAAAACTTCACTGATTTTGAAAACTTCACTGATTTTGAAAACTTCACTGATTTTGAAAACTTCACTGATTTTGAAAACTTTACTGATTTTGAAAACTTCAGTGATTTTGAAAACTTTACTGATTTTGAAAACTTCATTTATTTTGAAAATTTCACTGATTTTGAAAACTTCACTGATTTTGAAAACTTTACTGATTTTGAAAACTTCACTGATTTTGAAAACTTCACTGATTTTGAAAACTTCACTCATTCTGAAAACTTCACTGATTTTGAAAACTTCACTGATTTTGAAAACTTCACTGATTTTGAAAACTTCACTGATTTAGAATGTAAGTGTTATCACACGTGGTTTTCTTTACACATATTGGGCTTAGTCGCTACATGATAAAGAAGAGCATCTTTCCAATGTGGCAAAGACTGTCAAATGAATATTGTATACATAGACTTACACGTGCCCAGGTGGCTGTCAAAAAGTTTACACGTTTATAGCATTTCAGAATTACAAAAACATGGACCTATATAGAAATGATCGACGTCTCTTACAGCTGAAAGCAATCTGACGTAAATAAAACAGTAAAAAGTTGTTTGTAAGCCCAAAGAGCATTATTTCCCTTCGTTTATAGACGCAAGAAACTAGTAGTTTTGATGAGTCCATTATTAGTTTGGCTGGACTTTGCATACAACAATAGGTAGTTATTAGGTTTACCTAATGTTAAAATAATTTGTAATTGAATAACTGGAAGTAAGTCAAATAACAATGTGACAAAATCAATGTGACATATGTGTACACTGTTCGTGAATGCGTATAAAACACTGTAAATGCTGCAAAAGGACACCGATTTTTGGACAACAACAGTCTGCTGCAAGTTTACTTTACCTTGATAAGCGTTTTGCAGCGTTTGCAATACCTAACTTGTTTACCGCGTGGAAAAGCTTTTGCGGGAACTTTATAATTATTGTGAAGTACAGGTTATAAATACGTCGGACTGTTAAGCGCGTATTAAGCTCTTTAAGCTGGATGCTGCACGGTGCTGCCATCTGGCAACAAAATAATACGAAGACAATTTACACTACCTCTAAGAAGATTCCGTTTACCTCGGCCATATATTTATTACTTTAAAACTGTTACGCCTCTCGTAACGGTTATCAAACGCCGTTCACATAAAACGTACGCGGTTACTATTCACTCAGTCTAGATAATCATAACACATTTCTGTGTCATTGAACCACAAACATTTTCTAAACTATCGTGAAGTGCAGCTTGCCGTCTTTTCTTTCACCTTCAAAATTTCCTCGGTAGATGGTATGAAACTTATTATCTGACTCATTACTGGACATTGTTATGCAAATTATTTCTTTAGTTACATATATATCCAATCCATGTTACTGTCTAATAGAAACTTCCATTATAACTGCACTCAAAAGTATTGTCCTTCCCCATAAGATGTATTTTTATAATGTATTTTTTCACAAATTGTGTTTTAAACGGTTTTTAAAGCAGATTACTTGATGAAAAGAATAATTATCACTGATGTCTGACCATGAAAACGATGAATGTGTTGAACAATGAAGAAAATGACAAGGACGAAGACGAAACGAAAGTAAAACTCGTTTTGCGTTCACGAATGTTCGTTATTTTTTACAGATTAAATTAATTTAAAGAAATGATTGTTAATGACGATAAAATGATGGTAAAGGCGATGATGGACACAATTTTGTGTTTAAGGTTAGCTGCCGTTTTGTCTGCAGATTAAATTAACCTAATTATTAATGTGTTGTTTCTTTTTTCAACATTTCAGGTCTAATTGCTTTCGGAATCCCATTTTCAATGAATGTGCGACGGCATTACAGCAAATGAAGCTACTACGTTATGTTTAAGAAAGATAAAGCACGTTCTCCTTCTGGCTTTGACAAAAAGAGAATCAAAACTGAAAATGTAACGTTGGTAAAATGAATCAATACGAATATTGACAAGCGTAGCATACTGTCTGGTGATAGTGTGCACCCAAACATTGATACCTGATTATTGTTCTTAAAATATTAATTTAGGCATATCGTTTATTGTGATTCTGAAAGCATAATTCTTGCCTCTACTATGTATATAATATTAAATACTGGGGTTAATGTTAAATAAACTGCAGTTGAAACAATGAGCAAAACTCGTCGTTCTAATACGCAAGTAACCATGGCAACAAAATTTACCATGTTATACTCGGTTAGCTTTCAAAATTGTCCGTTTTAACAATGGAGTTTTTTGTTTAATTTTTAGTGGCCATGCTTTCACTGTAATTCAAAAGCTGTCTAAGATTATAATTATTTTAAACAACAAATATCAGTTATTATATGTAGAAACAACCCATGCAAACGATTCGACGTCAATTTGTGTTATTTACTGGTGCGCAGTTCAACAAGACACGATGAAATTACCATAATTTATAAACGTATTTCGTGTTCTGTGCAAGTACATCCCTTTATTGATAATTCAACAGGTAGTGCCATTTTTTGATAATTAACCACTTTTTGAGAAACTCAGCATTTACAAGAGGACATCCGTATAAACTCTAAGCCCAGAGCCAGACTGGATGAAAGGAAGTATGCCTTCAGCAACCCGAGTAGTAAATGGTCTAAGCAGCAAAACTATAGCATCTAAATCAGTAAATGAATTTAAACGAATCTTAAAATATGAGTGGAATAAAAAAAAATTTCTTGTACCATACACACACTAATGCCAGTAGATAACAGGCATTACAGGTGATACCTCTAGCCTTAACATGGAATATGGATACAGTGGGGTTGTTTTGAATTTATCGGTTAGAGATGACTCTAACCAGCAGCATAAGATAAACATTTATTTGGCATGCTTAATTACCATCCTTAGTGTAGGTTGATAACTTTATGTGTAAAATGAATAATAAAGTATGAATATGAAGAATAAAAATATCACTTTGTCACTGTAATTGTAATTTATCATACTATCCAGATCGTCATAATTTATTGTCTGCCAAGTCTGGTTGTCCTTCTACCAGCGACCAAGGCACTAGTATTTTCTGTGTTAAACACAACTATTAATATCAGGTCTTTGGAGAGATTATAACAAAACCTCTTTTCCACAAATTAGGGATTATTTTGCTAGTACTGATTGCTACAATGAGTTAATTGATCAGCATGTAAATTGTTGTTGGAGTTTCTTTTATGATAAATATAATAATGTGGTGAATACTTTAGTATCTCCAAGGGGAACTTCTGCAAGTGATCGTAAATATGATTATGCCCTTTGGGAATTTTGTTGTTGTTAAAGCCAAAGCAATAAAAGTTGCCTCTAGACTTTGTGGCTTGTGACTTCTTCAAATAGCTTGAAAGCCAAATATACACGAGTTTCTCAACATTTGAGACAATCTATTCTTGCTGGCGGAAAATGGTTTGAGGAAAAACTGGTTAGTAAAATATCCACTTTGGAACGACGCCGATGTACTGCTAATCTTGTCAATTGTTATAAAATTATGAAAGGTCTCTCAAGAACAAGATTTCTTTTCAAAACCACACAGAGAACTACGAGACCATGATTCTAAACTCTCCATCAAGTATGGCCAAACCAACTTCCGTTCTCATTTTTTTGTTTCTTTTTTGTGACCCATCCATGAAACTCACTCTCAGCTGATTGATACTGTAAATGAAATTAAAATGAATATGAGAAGGGACTGTACACGAGTTGAACTCTGGGTCCTGATGTCATTGTAAAGATGATTGTAAAGCAAAGATTAGTGTACATTTGTCAAGTCTCAGTATAAACGCATTTTATGGACAATGCTCATGCAGCCATGTTTTACCAATCAAAGCAAGAAGTGCATTTCCTGGCTAGCAAATAACTACCCTTCACCTAGAATCACCACCAGTACACTATTAATTTTTGAATTTCATAACAATGGTTATGTTAATGGGTACTTTTTTTGATAATGGCATAAACAAATGTTTAGCTTACACATCGTAGTTAAGCATTGTGCAATTCCAAAAATCATGTGGTTCTTACATATTTTATTTTTATAGCTTTTTTTACTGATCATAAACATCTGGTTGTGTTGTGATAATTAATACGTCAATGTAATACAGGTGCGTTTTACCTGAGAAATTAATTAGAACCATAATAGGTATATATAACAACTTATATAACAACTATAACAATATACTATATACACTATATACTATATATATATATATATAGTTAATTTCAAGATTATTTATTTCGTTTTTTTAATAACGAATGAGCTCACAGTTGTTCAACTTTTTTAAAACTTGTCTGAAAGGAATTTGGAAGAGCTTGGATGAGAACCAGGGACTTTTGAGCTACAAGTCCAATGCTATGACCATAAGACTACTCAATCTCGGTGATTCTCAGACCGCTAGCTGGAGAGCTTACAAAGACTATGTGAAACATTATTTAATGTGTGACTGTAAAATGATGTAATTTGCATTAGTTGCTTTCCAAGGAAAACAGAAGTTGAAGGTGGAAACCATCATAGATAAGATAAGCTCAGCTGCTTTTAACATCCGCACATGTAAAGATGTTCATACCTTATTTGGCTTCCTGGTTAAATTTTCAACAACTACTGATGCAGCAACAGCCAAGTTTCGAAACATTTACTCGAATGACATCCAACTTTGTGCCAGAAATTCTTCGCTTTAAATAGAAGTAGTTTTGTTCGGCAATTTGATAAACGCAGGAATTAATGAAAAAATACTAACTGCCTCTCATGTCTTCATGTGCATAACGTTACAGTAAACAAAACATCAATTACTTCATTCCCTGTTGTTGAAACTCATTTTCCAAATCCACATATAGCTAATAAATATACATATATCCCCATAGCACTAGAGCAGTGACCGTTGAGCATCTTATGGAAGTCGACTCTCTCAATCAGTTATTATTTACTAACTTTTTTAGAGAAAATTATATCCAAGAAATTACGCTAAGCCTAGGTAGAACTTTTACTGCAGTTAGCTTTGTGAAAATAATTTAATAGGTGGTTGTTTGTCTACATCATGGTGGTCAGGTGGGTGATGAACCATAAAATGACTGTTGTAAACTGCTGATAAAGGTCGAGTTATCATATCTAAAGTACGGTAATAGTTTAATAAAAATCCATAGAAAAAATATCTTTACAGATCAATTTTATTAATGTCCAAGATAAACTAGAAATTGAAAAAAATATTCCAACACTAGACACCTGGCACAGGTACGCACCTAATTACAAACCAGTATAAATTGCTGTAACAAGTTAAGTACTATTGAATAACAGCTATTATAATGTAGCATTTAGGTATATGTACATTTCTGACTTGTAGCAGCTTACAGATTGCATTATACTGTAGTAATTTTAACCCTAAGACTAAACTATTGTGATACATCAAGGTGTTACGTTTGAATCAAATTTTATTACTTCACTACCTGATTGGAAAATTCATCCTCGCCATTATTTTTGCACGTATTAATGTATCAAAACAACAGGAAACTTTTGTATGCATTCATTCGTTAATTCATTTCACAATTAAATTAATTAGAGTTTCTCTTGACAAAACTCGAGAAATCTAATTACAAAAGAAATCTATACTTACAGAGACTAAATTATAATTATCTGATGTTATAACAGATTTCAAAATGTCTAACAGTCAATGAGAAACTATGTATCTAATATAAGACGACGCAATCAGTTTTCTAAGTCAGTAAAAAACAAATAATTGGAAATAATTTTAATCAGAGCAATACATCGACTGTACAAATATCTACCTAGGCAGATATATCATACATTATATCAGGTCTAGCAGTCAATATTTTCCTGTTTGCCGTGGGTTTGCTTACATGCCATATTTGTTAAACACGCGGAAACAAACGCCAAGCAAGAATGTCATTTCACGACTCCTACATGCTTATTTTTCTTCAGATTTATGTGGAAGGAATTGGTTCATTGACCAGTTCTTACAGCAACAAATTGTAGCAACCTAAATAAACTTATGAGACTCGATTAACTTTCAGTAGTTCCAAACACATGTATAAAAATAGAGCCATAATAATTGCAACAACAAGGACTAAGCTACTTGAACAGGCACTCATTTTCCCGAATGAAAATAATTTTCTGCACCATGTTTTTAACAACTAAATGTGTGAAAAACTTCGTACTACCTGAATAACTAACGATAAAGACATGTGAACCAACACTAAAAAACAGAGAGATTTGAAAGACTTGGCCAAACTAAGTGCAGATAAATTTCATCTGCTTCAACTAGCGTTTAAATAAAGTAAATGTACCCCTCTGCCAAAAATATCAAGTTTTTCTAAATTCTAAGTTTGCCAGCCCACTAGCAATAACAAAACCTACATAAATTGATTATTACTCTTCACATAGCAAAAAATAATTTCTGTTTTAACAAACTAACAACTTTACTTATAACACTTCACAAAGCAGAAGTGGAAAATGTTATTACATATATAAAAATATACCATATGTATAGAAGCCTAACAGCGTCAGCAGTGAAACTGAATCACAACTTTGTAAAGTTTGTTAAACAATATTTCATAATTTTAAATATGATTATTAGTAACTGGTTAACATTACTTGATTGTGCTCTACAGAACTTAAATACTTTTTCTCTTTTGTGCTATTATACTGAACAGTTTATTCATTGCTGCTCAATTTGTGAAACGGCTTTTTTCAACTGAAATGGCCACATTAATTAATACAGAATAAACAATAATCGAAATAGTCAACTTTCCCTAAAATCTATCTAATTTACAAAATACGGACGACATAGAGAAAAAACTTAGTGAACAATGAACTCATTCAAATGTAAAATTAGAAATGTTATCGGGTAATTTGATGTGTGAAGTGATTAATCGATCCTTTAAGCACCACGGAGGCAATGAATAAAACAATACATATCAACTCTGCCATGCAAATTGTGATACAAACCTACAAAGTTTACTATGATTGAATTATCAATGTTTTTTTTTTTACAAAAATCAGTTGTTTATCTGTAAAGTTGATGAAAATGAAAGAAACGTGGTGCTTAGCTGTACAAGGCACCATCTACAAGCTCAAGTTACACAAAGCATGTTACTATGACAACAAGGTGCAACATTAAATCAATCAATCTTTTATACAGTCATTGCAGTCTAATCACCAATAAATAAAATCATCATCTACATGGGCATATGGACAGATTCATAGAAATCCAGTTCTTCTTCTTCTTTTTCATCGACGTCCACCTCTTCCTTATCAAGCTATAACACACGTAAACAAAGATTCAAATACAGTGGGTGCCATTTATTAGACTCGCGGAAGATCAGTCGCTTAATTGACCGAGAAATGTCTGGTACAGGCTGCTTCTATTCAAATGTATAAAAACTATCAACATTTGACACAAATTTTCTGATATTCTTGATCATAAAGTGAAGTTAAGGTGCAAAATGTTCATAGGAAGACGGTTATTCACAAACGTTTTGTCTACTGAATCACATGACAATACATCATGGTCTACCATTATTGCATATTTGAAAAACTTTCTGAGCAATTAATGCATACGAACTAATGCAAACTAGATGCACAATAATCAATTTGATTGACACTAATCAATAATCAATCTAATTGACGCTAATCAATAATCAATCTAATTGACACTAATCAATGATCAATAATCAATCTAATTGACACTAATCAATGATCAATAATCAATCTAATTGACACTAATCAATAATCAATCTAATTGACACTAATCAATAATCAGTAATCAATCTAATTGACACTAAGCAAATAGGGAATCACTTTTACCTCTCCTAGTTCAACAGGAGTGAAAATCCACTTGAGATTGTATCGTAGCGGAACCATTAAGATAAGTATGAACGGAAAGGCGAGAGCGGCAACGGTCGATTTGACGGCAAACAGGATACCCATGCATATCATCTGAATTCCCGTAAATAAATGAACTTTGAATGTCCGAACCTGTAAGAATGAAAGCAAAATGTGATCGGCATCGATTCATGTTTCAGTATTGAGAATTTGATCTGAGGTGCTTCTTAAGATTTAACCGACGGTATTAATAACTGGAAAAATTATGATAATCAGAACAGTAATATGTTAGCACTGAAACAATATTCATATGATATTTACAAAGAAAAATAAACAAACAAAAAGAACGTACACAGGTCTTCACAAGTTTTGTCTATCTGAGAATTCAAAAGTTTGTACAATGTAAAATATTTCAAAGCAATAGCTCTAGCCTTAAAGCCAAAATTTTACGATTACTTGTACTGTTAAAACAAATATGCAAAAATAATTATAATTTTTATTAATAAAGTGAAATTTAACGGAGGCGAAAATGTGCCTGAAAAGGGCGCGTTTTTCTTAATTTTATCCAATTAAATTACTCATATATGTTTAAAGCAAATAACATGATTGCATAGCCAAGATTCTCCTAAATAGAAGAGTGGCTAATTTGTAATCATTTAGTTATGTCTGGTGCTCATACAGTAGCAGAAAAGTCACAGGTCCTATAAGACCTATCTTGAGTGGTGCTGCCCTGAATGAGTTACTTACCCTTTTCACATAGCCCACGTCAGGAAAATATTTCGGAGGCGTGAACATCATGAAGAACCGATCAACTAACTGAATCCCATTTAGCGAATTAACACCCATGTAAAGGAAGACTCCGAACAATACTGCTTCCGGTACTTTATTCAGTACAGGCCCCATTAAAATTGATACGCCTGTAAACATCATTCACAGATTTAGCACAGATAATACAGTAGTATATAAATACATGCATTCTAATAGTGGTAATACTGCTGGCATTGCTTATTGTAATTACTACCTAAAACTAGATGATAGTAAATATTATTTAAAAACATATAGTTAAAAAACATTTAAGGTTTTGGCAATTTCAACAAACTATAAATAATTTTAATATACTTTAGTACAGTAAGTATATAGTAAGTAAGTACCAAGTAAAATACTGACAACTAAGTTCGTCTATAATACACTTACCAAGTAAAATACTGACAACTAAGTTCGTCTATAATACACTTACCAAGTAAAATACTGACAACTAAGTTCGTCTATAATGCACTTACCAAGTTAAATACTGACAACTAAGTTCGTCTATAATGCACTTACCAAGTTAAATACTGACAACTAAGTTCGTCTGTAATGCACTTACCAAGTAAAATACTGACAACTAAGTTCGTCTATAATACACTTACCAAGTAAAATACTGACAACTAAGTTCGTCTGTAATACACTTACCAAGTAAAATACTGACAACTAAGTTCGTCTGTAATACACTTACCAAGTAAAATACTGACAACTAAGTTCGTCTGTAATACACTTACCAAGTTAAATACTGACAACTAAGTTCGTCTATAATGCACTTACCAAGTTAAATACTGACAACTAAGTTCGTCTGTAATACACTTACCAAGTTAAATACTGACAACTAAGTTCGTCTATAATGCACTTACCAAGTTAAATACTGACAACTAAGTTTTTCTATAATGCACTTACCAAGTTAAATACTGACAACTAAGTTCGTCTATAATGCACTTACCAAGTTAAATACTGACAACTAAGTTCGTCTATAATGCACTTACCAAGTTAAATACTGAGAACTAAGTTCGTCTATAATGCACTTACCAAGTTAAATACTGACAACTAAGTTTTTCTATAATACACTTACCAAGTTAAATACTGACAACTAAGTTCGTCTATAATGCACTTACCAAGTTAAATACTGACAACTAAGTTCGTCTACAATGCACTTACCAAGTAAAATACTGACAGCAAAATTCGTCACTCGCTGTTCCGTAACACCAGTAATCCTAGGCGTTTCACCGGGCGCATGCGTCTTTGACATGGAAGTTAAGGAAGACGTGTGAGCAACAGATCTGACCGTAGCTGCGCAGGTAAATGGCAATCCTAATGCGGCATTCAGGAAGCCAAACTGACCGATGATAAACATGTCCAGGTGATACCCGCCACCTTTCTTAAGCTGTCGTTCTTTTTTGTTTATTATGAGCCTGAAATGTAAATTTGAAATGCAAAATCAGAAATTCAACGTACAGATATTTAATCAACAGTTTCTCTACGAAGCTACAAACCTATCTCTCCTACCAAACAAACCTCGTTGCGGGCATATTTGAAAAAAAAGACGTAAGCTGATGGTAACAAACTTCCGCAGTTCTAGCTGACTAAATCTTTGCGTTAAACTGCGTTTATATAAAAATTAGTGGTCGGATCAATTAGCAACAACTGAAGTGTTTACATGGCTTACACAGGATTATTACTCATATTGTGTAAGTACTACGTTACAGATAAGCACAGTATCTGCCAGGCCAGTATACTTGGAGTATAGTGTTCAGTTTTAGCTCGTTAAAATAATTATTCTGTTATTTTGACCGCGTTAACTAGGTGAAGCTCATTAGAATACTTAACTGGATTTCATTAGATAATGGTCAACGGTCGTTATAACCGAGGATTTTAGTGTATTGTAATGCAGAAACAGCACCAGAGAGAAAAATCACAGTCAGTTTAAACATTTATGTAAAATATTATACAGTTTCTACTACCACTGAATATTTGAGCATTTGTGAAGTGTTAATAAGAACAAAACTAAAGTGGATTTTTATTCACTGCATTTTATATGCAAATAGAAAATAAATATTTCCATAAAATTTTCTCTACGGTTCATTTTAGTTTTATTAGTTTTTGCTGGTTGCTTTATTAGATTGACTGGTTATTTGTTGACTTTTATCTTTGTCAAAAAAAGTAAAACTCAATTACAAGAAAAATGCAAGCTTTTGGTGTCAAGCAATTTAATCTAGCATTCTATAATTATTTGTTTTCTTTTCGCATTTTTACAAACATGCATTTCCTGAAAGTGTTTAAAACGAAGCCAGCCTTAGTCATGTGACCTAAGCTTTAGTAGTATACGCCACCTATCAATCACACTTGTTCTTACACGTAGTTACATTTTTCGTTGCCGCTATGCTGATCATGCCGTTTGGTGATACTTGCATTGCTTTGTCTATTTTGTTACAATTTAACAGTCACTAGTTGTATTTTCAAGCCAAAGTTGTCACCAGTAAATGTAAGTCACCATCTACTTTAATAATTAGTTAATAGTTTAAATTGGTTAGAATTGCTTCAAATGTCTAGAATCATAAAGTAATAATTTGTGTTTCAGTCTTCTTAAATCTAACTTTTCATTTTGTCTAAATAGTAATAACCTTTAGCACATTCTCAAGCACTTTTTGTGATCTGTTATTTTAATAAATTGCAGGTCTATCTCGCAGTTCAATACTGATCTTTGCCGTTTCTTTGCCCGGACTGGGCGCATCCACACAAGCTTTCCTAAATGTTAGTTAGCACTAACTAGATAAACTGAAATTAGTTAGCACTAACTAGAAAAACTGAAATTAGTTAGCACTAACTAGAAAAACTGAAATTAGTTAGCACTAACTAGAAAAACTGAAATTAGTTAGCACTAACTAGATAAACTGAAATTAGTTAGCACTAACTAGATAAACTGAAATTAGTTAGCACTAACTAGATAAACTGAAATTAGTTAGCACTAACTAGATAAACTGAAATTAGTTAGCACTAACTAGAAAAACTGAAATTAGTTAGCACTAACTAGATAAACTGAAATTAGTTAGCACTAACTAGAAAAACTGAAATTACTTAGCACTAACTAGATAAACTGAAATTAGTTAGCAAAAAGCATCTTGACTTACGCGCAGATTTGTGTTTCCATGAAGATGAGAATGTAAGCCATGAGAGCAGGTACAAGTGCGGCAAACATCAAATACCAAGGTAGAGTTTTCTCATAACCAAAAGGTTGAATCAACCAACCTCGTTTCTCCGGAGCCGTGGGGCTCATTCCTTCGGGTACGAATAGTTTCTGGAAGGAAAAATTAAAGGAGCATTTACAGGGAAAGAAAAGGAAATTTTACGGTATGTGTAAAATAACTTTACATATAAAATTATGTTACTTAGCATTACACTTAGCTATTTGAAAGACTTATGTAATTGGAAAAGAAATTGTTTATAATTTAAAATGTTCGTACCAACTGGTAAAACGTCACTGACTCGCCTTCCCAGTGTGCACCACTGATTCACCAAAAACACATCATTGATTTTACTGACAATATAAACTAATTTATTTCAACTTTTGATTAGTCAACGAAGAGTGTGTTATGAATGCTGTGATTATTTTTTCAAACCGATTGTTATGTTATTTAAAGTTGTTTCAAATGACGAGCTACACCTAATGCTCATGGCAGGAATTTAAATAGCTACTGCTAACGCAAGCCCTGTATGCAATAAGAGTGAAATCAACGTTTTAGGCTATATTTATGAAGACTGTTTTCTCGACAAAATAAGCTTTGAAGAGAAAATGCAACACTGTGCTGGCTTTGAGGCTTCAAAACTACAAAATTAACAGTGGATAAAGGCACGTTCACAATTATTTTATACTCTTAAACACAGATATGAAAAACAGTAATTTATGTTGAATTAGATTGTTCATGAGTAACGCATACGGCTAAAAAATTTTACCTAGCAAAGAAAAATCAAATAATTGTCTTACCGATGTGTAAGTCCTGACAAAAAACAGTTCATCCAAACCAGTCCAGACTGCTATGGCTATAGGAACACCAAAGTCACCAAGGGTCCTGCGCACCTAGATGGACAAAACAAAATGCAAATTATCACAACAATGACTCTCTAAAACTGACTTTACATGAAACTACGCAGGTTGAATTTGGCCACTAACCAATTAACTAATAACAAAGGCAGCGAATGTCCACCGCTAGGTGGCTCTTGCGGCAGCTGACAATACTGCTCAGCTGTTCCATTACGTACCGGGGGTGAGAGAGGCACCTAGTACAAAAGTGGAATATTTTTACATTAGTAATTAAGTCTGCTCGTTTTCAGCGCTATGGTTGGCTTTGAGGAACTCAGTCATTTGTAGCAAATGTTCCGTTTGACGCCTGTTATAAATATTTGGTCTTTTGGCACCAAAGTTGCACTTGAAAACCATGACCAAATGAATATTAATGCTCACTACTACCATTTTCGGCTCTTATCTATTCCTAATCTCACTTCTATGTCGGTATAATCACTATATCCAGCATCCATGGTGACTTTACGTTTCGGCAGTTTTGCAGCATTTTAAGTAAGGCGGCGGAGCAAAATTATTAGTGAGAATCTACCCAAATGAATATTTGGGTTGCCTAACAAAATGAAGCCAATTTGCTTAACACCCGGCACAGTAGGGCTAGCCTGTTCTGAAGTCGACTAGCTGTGATCGCTGTCGATTTTCCCACGACAGCAAACAGTAAAGTTTGCATGTGGACTGAACAAACACTGCATTAACTGCACTGCATGCGTACAAACACTGCATTGACTGCACTGCACGCATACAAACATTGCACTAACTGCACTGCACACGTACAAACACTGCATTGACTGCACTGCACACGTACAAACACTGCATTAACTGCACTGCACGCGTACAAACACTGCATTGACTGCACTGCATGCATACAAACACTGCATTGACTGCACTGCACACGTACAAACACTGCATTAACTGCACTGCACGCATACAAACACTGCATTAACTGCACTGCACATGTACAAACACTGCATTAACTGCACTGCACGCGTACAAACACTGCATTAACTGCACTGCACACGTACAAACACGGCATTAACTGCACTGGACACGTACAAACACTGCATTAACTGCACTGCACGCGTACAAACACTGCATTAACTGCACTGCACGCATACAAACACTGCATTAACTGCACTGCATGCGTACAAACACTGCATTAACTGCACTGCACACATACAAACACTGCATTAACTGCACTGCACGCGTACAAACATTGCATTAACTACACTGCACGCGTACAAACACTGCATTAACTGCACTGCACACGTACAAACACTGCATTAACTGCACTGCATGCGTATAAACACTGCATTAACTGCACTGCACACGTACAAACACTGCATTAACTGCACTACACGCGTACAAACGAAAACTTACCGTCCGACCCAAAAACTTTGAATTTCGAAATTTCTTCAAAAACATTGCTAGGTAGTACGTTCCAAACATTAGCATTGTACTGAGCAGAGCCGTGTTGGGCTGCGCATCGTCCGGCTCTCCGGGTCCTGCAGGAGCGACGGATGGAGGTAGCGTGCTTGTATTGAAGTCGATGTCAGACGCTTGCGTAAGATTTGTCGTGTTTAAGTCGTCATAACAGTATTCTTCTAGGAGAGGATGAGCCTGGAAAACCTAAAACACAAAAACAACTCGATATATTGATTATATGATTATAGTTTTAATCACAAGAAAACTGCATACAGTAAGTCCTCACTTAACGACTCCCCGTTTAGCGATGTTTCATTTTAACGATGCTGACCATTCGACACCTTTTTTCACTTAACGACGCACGTTTCACTTTAACGAGGATTTTTTTACTTTGCTCAAGGCAAATTTGTATTTGATTAACAAAATTTTTACTTAATTTGATGCATTAAAATCGCACTTATTGCGTTATTATGTTCTAAAAACACCATAATAATGTAAACAATGTAATTATTACACACGTTTTTGCTTCCCAACAGACCACTGACGTTGCTACTGTATTACTAGTGGACTGTGTATCAAGTGACCAGCGAGCAACTTTGCCAGCAACCAGACGAATTATATAGGTAAAATTCTCAAGGTCGTCCCAGGGCTTGACTCTGCAGTGTTTATTGTTCAACCGCTGACTAGGCTTAAATGTTAACCAAAGAGAAACCGCTATAGTTAGGTGTTGGTAAGTAAAATATATAGGTGGTTTCAGGCAAACAGGAAGACATTAATCAGTAGAAATATGAGTAAAACTCATTGAATGTTTAACTTATATGATTTAAGCAGCATTGATTTTTGTCTCTGGAACGTATCTCAATTCCTTTACATTACTTTCTATGGAAGTCTTGGCTTCGTTTAACGATGTTTCGCTTAACGTCACATTTTGTTGGAACGCATTAGCGTCGTTAAGAGAGGACTTACTGTACAAGAAAGACGTCCGCAAGTCATTTCAGCTAAAATATAACTGTTCTGTAAGAGGAATGTATGTTCAACTTGACAAATGTTGACAGCATAATTTGAAAATGTATTTATTCACTTAAAAGTAGGCTGTCTAAAAGTTGCAATGCTCTTGGTACAAGTCCGGTTCTACCATAAAGTTAACTAGGCAGTTGGTTATGGCGACAAATTTTTGGGAGAGTCCCAATTATAGAAGTAATTGTTTAATTTCGAAATCTGGCACAAGTAATAATGATAATGTATGTGTAATGGCTTCACAACACTTTAGTTAAATGAAGCAAAGTATTTGCATTCTTCCTATTCTTCTTCTTCCCAGCTTTTCCCTATGTGGAGTCGCCGTTGTGAATGAGTCTTCTCCACGCATTCCTGTTGTTGACCATCTCTTCATTTATGTCTTCCCTTCCCACATGATCTTCACCGACTCTTCTTTTCAGGTGTCCATACCATCGCAATCTTGCGAGGCTTCCACTACTTTTACTGTTCCTCTGATATTATTATTTCTAATTTTATCTCTTCTTGTTATTCCCACCATCCATCTCAACATCCTCATCTCCACCACAACCATTGTCTTCTCTTCAGTCTTCTTTAGAGAAGCTGCTTCCAGCCCATAGATTAGAGCGGGTCTGACCACTCCTTTGTGGACTTTCCCTTTAAGTCTCACCGACTCATTCATAGAAGGTTTTGGCACAGTTTTTACAGGCAGATGCCCTTCCTGACCCTAACCCTCCCTATTTATCCGGGCTTTTATTATTCAGCCAAGTATTCGCATTATTATTCAGTAATTCATCGACACTAACAAGAGCAAAACACTTTCTACTTTTGCTTTATCTGGTTTCCTAAGATTATTTCATTTCCATCAGACACTATATAAGTTTACTGACTCGTTCCTCTGTCTTTTGCCCGGAGTTTCAATTGTATATACATTGTTCAATTGTTCAAAATTAAATAAAAGTTTACCGCGTACCTGATAGAGTTTCTCGAAACAAGAAAATATAAATATAAGCGAAATGAGAGTTGCAAATATTTCCTCCGTAAAACGAGTGAAGATTTTAACGAGTCCGCTCCCGTCAAAAGCAATCAGAATGAATGTGATCACAGACATCCAAGCTCCAACCCACCAACGAAACGGCATGAACTCAATTGATTGTGAATTGCAAAACTGAAAAAAAACAAGAGATAAAATTGCATTGAAAAACTGCAACGCTTCACTTGTTCGAGTTATTTTAAAACACATTCAACATTAACCTTTTTGCTGCTACTCAGTAAGCTTTTTCACATTTTTGCTGCACGTGCGCACTGTTGCTGTAGGTCAAAGGTTCAGCGTACCGCACGAATGCTTCCCAACTATTCCTAACTGACATGTGGGTAAAGCAAAGCCAACTGCCACAGAAGTTCAACAGGTCAAAGGTTAAGTGCACCACAGCAACGCATCTTAACCACAACCGTCTTGCGGGTAAAGCAAAGCCGTCTGCCGTATCAATTCAGTAACTACAGCTCTTTTACGTGGACTTTATTTAAATATGCATTACTCTGGGCACAGAATGATTTACAAGCAGGATTTTAATATTAACTGTTAATATTACAATAGCATGGGCAGCGAGGCGTTGTCAAGTGTACACAAATGCGTTGTCTGGTACACTTAACTTTGGAACTGCGAATGAATAAGCACACTTACCATAGACAAGAGAGGTTGAGGATTGTGTTAATGTCTGGGATGGGATGAATAAGCACACTTACCATAGACAAGAGAGGCTGAGGATTGCATTAATGTCTGGGATGGGATGAATAAGCACACTTACCATAGACAAGAGAGGCTGAGGATTGCATTAATGTCTGGGATGGGATGAATAAGCACGCTTACCGTAGACAAGAGAGGTTGAGGATTGTGTTAATGTCTGGGATGGAATGAACAAGGACGCTTACCGTAGACAAGAGAGGCTGAGGATTGCGTTAATGTCTGGGATGGGATGAATAAGCATACTTACCATAGACAAGAGAGGCTGAGGATTGCATTAATGTCTGGGATGGGATGAACAAGCACACTTACCATAGACAAGAGAGGTTGAGGATTGTGTTAATGTCTGGGATGGGATGAATAAGCACACTTACCATAGACAAGAGAGGCTGAGGATTGTATTAATGTCTGGGATGGGATGAATAAGCATACTTACCATAGACAAGAGAGGCTGAGGATTGCATTAATGTCTGGGATGGGATGAATAAGCACACTTACCATAGACAAGAGAGGCTGAGAATTGTATTAATGTCTGGGATGGGATGAATAAGCACACTTACCATAGACAAGAGAGGCTGAGGATTGCATTAATGTCTGGGATGGGATGAATAAGCACACTTACCATAGACAAGAGAGGCTGAGGATTGTATTAATGTCTGGGATGGGATGAATAAGCACACTTACCATAGACAAGAGAGGCTGAGGATTGTATTAATGTCTGGGATGGGATGAATAAGCACACTTACCGTAGACAAGAGAGGCTGAGGTTGCATTAATGTCTGGGATGGGATGAATAAGCACACTTACCGTAGACAAGAGAGGCTGAGGATTGCATTAATGTCTGGGATGGGATGAATAAGCACACTTACCGTAGACAAGAGAGGCTGAGGATTGCATTAATGTCTGGGATGGGATGAATAAGCACACTTACCGTAGACAAGAGAGGCTCAGGATTGCATTAATGTCTGGGATGGGATGAATAAGCACACTTACCATAGACAAGAGAGGCTGAGGATTGTATTAATGTCTGGGATGGGATGAATAAGCACACTTACCGTAGACAAGAGAGGCTGAGGATTGCATTAATGTCTGGGATGGGATGAATAAGCACACTTACCATAGACAAGAGAGGCTGAGGATTGCATTAATGTTTGGGATGGGATGAATAAGCACACTTACCATAGACAACAGAGGTTGAGGATTCCATTAATGTCTGGGATGGGATGAATAAGCACACTTACCATAGACAAGAGAGGCTGAGGATTGTATTAATGTCTGGGATGGGATGAATAAGCACACTTACCGCATACAAGCTGTATTCAAAGACTAGAATGGGGCCAGTACCACCAATAATGAGCAGCGGCTGACCGGATATTAAACTATATATGAAACCATTGAGTGCACTGGACAAAAGCATTTCTGAAACTCCCATCCATCGGTCAGTTCTGTCACCTATAAGAATCAATTTCAAATTGTAGCATAATAATTAACATCATAACAAAGCTGGTAATAAAAAAGTTTGAGGATTAGCAGCATAATATGCAGTAGTGGCTCGTGTATAGGTAAGTGCTTCGTGTATAGGTATATTGTGGAACTGCTGTTACCCCTATTTTTGCTCAATATTATGAATAATATTCTGTCGTTGTGAACGACCGAAAATCATAAAAAATACATTTAATTTGCAATTAGACTAATAACCTGTAAAACCACTATTACTGTAGTACATATGGCTTCTATCTATCCGTTACATATTCTAAATATGGGCTTAACCTAATAGTAAACGGTTGCTCTAGTTTTGCTATATTCTGTTCTACCTGTTGGCTTTTACAAGACATTATATGCAGACATGATTTTACCTATATTTCTGTGGAAACTTCTGTATCAATAAACGTTTAAAGTATATTCTACTGTTATACCAACACGACATATTCAATATAATAAGTCTTTTTTCTTTAATTCTATTTATATTTGTATGGAACCAGAACACGTGAGGGTAGTACTGTTTGCTTCACAGCCCAGCAATAATGTGCACCAGCAATGCGGTGTTTGGCTGTGGTGCACATGCGGCCATACGCACATGTCTGAGCGCAAGTAGAAAAGCACTGTCACTCACGCTGTTTGGCGTCTGTTGTCACGTGCTTACCGTGAATGGGTCAAGCTTGAACTGCGACAATTTAGGCTATTAGTAAGCAAAAAATGCTTTTACACGGTATTAAAACAATGGCTAAAAATTTTCTGTAGCAGCACCTTGTAATTTTAGCTGCCGTTGATAATATGACTCATAACGATCATTGCTTACAAACAAATTACCAAATTAAAAATTTAAGAATGATTAACAGGCCGCCATTTCAGAGCTTTTCTTTATAACTCACTTATAACGTCTCCAAACGTAATTGCCGGTGAAAGAGCAGTGAAAAAGATGAAGATGATGGTTGCTAAGCACTGCAAGTTCAAACCGTCCCTAATATCCGATTTGTACATGGGAAAACGCCGTTTTATGTCCTTCACTAAGCCGCCAAACGGTCTTCCGGTTCTCCGGAGCGGGTCTGCCATTTCCTTTTCCAACTTTTCCTTTAACATAGCTGCAAGAACAATGCAGAATATGAAACAATGTACACGTCACATGTCTTAGGCAAAGTTATTCCCAATGCATACCCTAAAAACAAGTTTGCTCAATATTATTTCAATTTATTAAACAAATGAATAAGCCATCAAATTTACATTCAATCGTGTTTATTGCAGCACCTCACTGAGCAAAACAAAGTTAAAAATCAATGATGATGCAATCTTGAATTACAACTTTCATCGGTTTCAGTAATAAACTGACTTGACTTGATACTTATCTGATCTAAGATTCATATCTATGACTCGCAAGAACAATAATGACATCTCCGACTAGCTTACCTTCTTGATCCTGAGGAGACACTGGATGCTTCCGCATTTTTCTGGCTTTCTGCTTCTGAGCTTGCATCTTCTGCATTTCATAAATACCAGCTAGAGTTTTCTTGTCAAACTGTCCAGGAGGTAGAACTATACTCTCATCTAGAAACTCATTTATTGCATCAAGGAGATCCTCGCGTTCGTCTGCATTGTACATGACAGCTTGAAAGTACTAAAATCAATAATCAATAATCAATAGGAGATGAGTACAGGCAAAATTATTATTGTTGTTGTTATTGTTGTTGTTGTTGGTGGTGTTTGTCTGCATTGTACATGACAGCTTGAAAGTACTAAAATCAACGTCAACAATCAATAGGAGATGAGTACAGGCAAAATTATTGTTGTTGTTGTTGTTGTGGTGGTGGTGGTGGTTATGGTTGTTGTTGTTGTTGTTGTTACTGTTGTTGTTGTTGTTGTTGTTGTTGTGGTGGTTGTTATGGTGATTGTTGTTGTGGTGGTGGCGGTTATGGTGATTGTTGTTGTTGTTGTTGTGGTGGTGGTGGTGGTGGTTATGGTGGTGGTGGTGATTATGGTTGTTGTTGTTGTTGTCGTTGTTGCTGCTGCTGCTGTTGTTGTTGTTGTTGTTATTATGTTAAAACACAACTATTTGTAGTGTGTTAATCAAGGAGAAATTCGGTACCTTATTGGACATCAGCGTTCCAATTGAGCGACCAATTTCATGAAAGTCAAGCCCGCTGGACATCGGTACAAGCAGCAAGAAAATAAAGCGAACGGGTATAGGCACTTCGGTCAGTTGTGGAAGTAGCACACCTGAAAAGAAAGTTTTGTAACTCTATAAAGTAGGTACTCAGATTTAACTAGTAGCTGATTGGATCTTAATCTAGATGTGTATGTCTGGATCTGATTGGATCTTAGCCCAGATCCGTATGTCTGGATCTGATTGGATCTTAGCCTAGCCGTGTAAGTTTTACATCTGATTGAATCTTAGCCTAGCCATGTATGATTGGATCTGATTGGATCTTAGCCTAGACCTGTATGTCTGGATCTAATTGGATCTTAGCCTAGCCCTGTATGATTGGATCTTAACTTAGCCCTGTATGTTTTCCAGTATCCCGGGGCTACTGGACAATACAAAAATTTAGCAATAAAACCGTTCGAAAGCGTTAAATAAGCGACATAATTACCTTCTGACAATCGTACAAACGACATAGCCGGTTTATCCAGGTAATCTCCAGGACCCACCAGGACCATCGACGCTTCAGCACCTTCGGGAATTCTCCTCATGATCTCGGCATAATGACGTTTATGCAGATCTTGCAAGTTTGGATGAGAACTGCTGTTTGGGATGCTTGTTGGCTGGAAATAAAGAAGGATAAGTGTGATTGTAATAGTAAAAAATATAATGTCAACTTCTAATTGTATAGTGGTGCAACCGTATTTACACTGTTTTGCATTGCTAGTGCCTTTTCAGAATAAAAGAATCCAATATGCACTGTTTTAATACTTCCAATTAACTAAAAGCATTGCAATTAAATAAAAATGCCTTTGAGCAAAGTAAAAAAATCGTCATTAAAACGAAACATGCGTCGTTAGGCGGAAAAAGGTGTCAAATGTTTAGCGACGTTTCGCTTTAACGTCGTGGGTGAGTCGTTAAGCGAGAACTTACCGTATCAACAAAAAAATCTACGGTACAAAAGTTTTAATATTAACATTCTCAAACTTTACAATTATCTAATTTAAAATAAAATTCAATGTCTGACTAATAATTAACTAATTAATTAATACGAAATAATATAGTAGAGTTGAGACGGTTAAGCTTTTTGACTAACCGTTTACCCGCTTAACCGTTCCCGATGTCGTCATACATATAAGAAAATATCGAACACGCACGACTTGCACGAGTAAGAGGTGTGGATCAAATCTAGCATACACCAGCAACGAGTAAGAGGTGCGGATCAAATCTAGCATACACCAGCAACGAGTAAGAGGTGCGGTTCAAATCTAGCATACACCAGCAACGAGTAAGAGGTGCGGATCAAATCTAGCATACACCAGCAACGAGTAAGAGGTGCGGTTCAAATCTAGCATGCGCCAGGAAGAATGTCCAACATGGCGGCATCCTCGTAACATACGCGAGTGAAAAACTTTTTGCAATTTACAGTTTAGACGCTTCTTACTCAAGCAGATTAATTGAAACAATGTTGTAAATAGAACAATTTTATGTAAGTGGGACATTGCTAACTGCGTACAGCAACTCAGAAAAGATACAAGGTTTCATTAATGCGGATACGTAGAAAACTTGGCTAAATAACGGTTAAACGGTTAGTGATTTTCTAAACGGTTACACCAGTTAGCCATCCGTTAAACAGTTAACCGTCTCAGCCTTAACAATGAGTAGCAAATAATATTACTGCAAATTTAATATCGTACAGATAAACTTATTTAAGATTGCTTTTGTGTAACTCAAATGTAATATTTACCTTTTTGCAATATAAATAATACATACAAATTGTACATCTGTTTCTTCTGTCTAATTAAAACTTATAATTTTTATAAAAATATTTCAGAAGATGATAGTACAGAAGTATTTATTAGTTTGTAAAACAAGTAACAGATGGCGCAACAACCTCTGCTCTCCACTCTGCGCGGGAGTACCTATATTTGGTAAACATATAGGGTAGCTACTTTAGAAATGTCGATCGCGACCACCAATTAGCCAATTTTTAATCAACGTAGAAATAATTCACAATAATAATAATAATAATATTTGCAGTAAATAATTAACGTTTGTTTATCGTACGTAAGAATGTTAGGAAAAATCTTTGCAAGGAAAAACCTGCAGGTGTATAAGCTGCTGCTATGTGCAGTGAATTAACAGACTTGAATTCAGACAATCTTCATTACTTACAGTGATAGAATTTGGCTTCTGATCGATGGTAATTTTAGTTGAATCATCAAAAGATGGCTTCGTGAAATGTATGTCACCCATATTGTAGTGGTCCATCATACCACTGCTCGCGGCCATTCTTGCTCTATAAAACATTACATACTGTCATTAACAGCTATAAAAATATAAGAATGTTAAACAGTTTAACTCAAACTGGCACAATAACTCAAACTGGCACAATAATCTTTAAATAAAAGTGCAAAAATCATTAAAACAAAACGTCTACAAACAAATAATCGCTGTTATGTTAAGTGCTGTTCCAACGTATAGACCTGATCTACGTATTTATACATTCAAAGTAAGGCAAGTTCTCGCTTAACGATGCGAATGTGTTCCGGCAAAACGTTACGTTAAGCGAAACGTCATTAAACGAAACCAAGACTTCCATAGAAATTAATGTAAAAGGAATGAGATGCGTTTCAGAGACAAAAGTCAACGCGACTTAATTCATATAAATTAAATGTTTCACGAGTTTTCCCGTGTTTCTGCTGATTAAATGTTTCTGCTTGCTTCAAACTACCTGCATTTCTTACCAATACCTCGCTAGCATTAAAGTTTATACCCTAGCTATGCAGAGTTAGAGGGTGACAGTCACAGTCACAGCAAAAGCCAACCCCCGGAAACGCCTTCAGACAATTTCGGCTAGATACTGGTTGCTATAGCAACAGATAGCACCCGCCTACAAATAGATCGCGCTTTATACAAGAGGTTAGTATTTAGCAATCAGTCCGGAAGCGAAAACATGAAGGATAATTGTACTGTTTTGCATTGCTAGTGCCTTTTCAGAATAAAATAATCCAATATGTACTGCTTTAATGCTTCCAATTAGGTAAAAGCATTGCGATTGAATAAAAATGCCTTTGAGCAAAGTAAAAAAATCGTCATTAAAAGGAAACATGCGTCGTTAGGGGAAAAAGGCGTCAAATGTTTAGCGACGTTTCACTTTAACGTCGTGGGAGAGTCGTTAAGCGAGGACTTACCGTATCAACAAAAAAATCTATGATACAAATGTTTTAATATTAACATTCACAAGCTTTACAATCATCTAATTTAAAATAAAATTCAATGACTGACTAATAATTAAGTAACTAATTAATAAGAAATAAACAGCACTGAATGAAATTGAAAACTCGTAACATGCAAGGAAGCACAAATGAAAACAAAACTAAATAAAGTAATAAAATAGCAAAGAAAAAATAATATAAAACAGTAACTTAGCAACAGACATAAAAAAGGTAATAATTCTAAGATATTCATTTAAAACTTTACAGATTCGATGACGATGGTATAAAATTTATTTATTTATTCTAAAAAATAGTTTTTGCTTTAATCAAATGCTTGTTCAAAATCAATCTTTACCACCATATTACAACGTACTGAGGATTTACAACACTGTAATTATACAGCATCTACATTTTCTCACTAACGCAACACACACAGACAACCAGGGCCTATTTCAGCCTAGGCGAGGCCCGGGGAAGTGGGGTGTGAGGACCCATGGTTGGGGGGGAAGCGCCGGGGGCGCGCGCTACCGTGGTTGGCGCCCAGAAAATTTTTGAACTGCTAGAACGCCGGAGAAGCATTTTCGAAGAGAAAATATGGAGTTATACAGTTGTTACAGGAAAGAACAATTGAAAGGAAAACTGCTTTATTCACAAGACCAGTACTTAATACTTGTCAATACTGGCAAACGGCGCGGGTGTGGCGAGAGAGAGGGAGAGAGAGAGAAAGAGGGAGAGAGAGAGAGAGGGAGAGAGAGAGAGAGAGAGAGAGAGAGAGAGAGAGAGAGAGAGAGAGAGAGAGAGAGAGAGAGAGAGAGAGAGAGAGAAAAGAGAGAGAAGAGGAAAAAAAAAGAGAGAGAGAGAGAGAGAGAGAGAGAGAGAGAGAGAGAGAAAGAGAGAGAGAGAGAGAGAGAGAGAGAGAAAGAGAGAGAGAGAGAGAGAGAGAGAGAGAGAGGGGGGGGAGGCAGTATGTTCGCATAAAGCAAAAAAAATGTTACCTTGGCGTGAGGCCCCCCTGGAGGGTGAGGCCCCGGGGAAGTATCCCCACTTGAAATAGGCCCTGCAGACAACAACACAGTTTGCGCAGAAAACAATCCCGAACTCCTGCAAGTGCAACGCAATGCAATCTTCAAGAACATCCAAGCAGCACATGTATACTTAACAAAGCCAAGCACATGTAGCACATTGCAAAATCTGCAGTCCTTGGATTCATATGCTCCCAAATGCAATGATAGGATTAGCGATCAATATACATGTACTAGTACTATGGGAAACGAACATACGTGACATACGCAAATGTATTGTATGGCTAGCACATAACCACTAGTACATAGTATACCAGCAAATTGTGAACTAATTGTTGTGTACAAGAACAGTAGTGTGAAGAATGAGAATTTGTGAAACCACCCAACCACGAAACTAAACGTGACAACATTCCGAGGTAAACTCGAAGACAGTATAGCTAACACAGAATTTAGGAAGTGTCCGGTCCGGCCGCAAACTTACTCGCTGTCTTGTGACCTTACGGTATCGTACGAAACGTCTGGATACATTTTATTAGAGCTAATGTTACGGGCGTGTAGAAACCCTGAAAACCTGTTAGAAATCAAAATACAATGACGTTCTTGTTCAAACATGTTTTTTGAATAGGTCTTTCTTTGCTTAAAATGCAACGGCTCATTTTCTTGGTATGTTATGCAATGTACAGGTAGTCGTCAACTTCAGACCACGATCGGTTCCGGCAGGTTGGTCGTAAGACGATTTGGACTCAAGTCGGGATGTGTATGTTCAGGAATGTACCCTTACATGCGTGCTCACGTGTGTGTGCGTTCGTGGGAGTTTGTATGTGCGCATGTGTGTACGCAATCGTGTGTGCACGAGCGCGCATATGTGTGTAAGCACGTGTGTGTGCGTGTGTGCATGTGTGTGTGCATTCGTGCGAGTTTGTGTGAGCATATGTGCGCATGAGTGTAGGCACTCGTGTGTGTGTGTGTGTGTGTGTGTGTGTGTGTGTGCGTGTGTGTGTACGAGTGAGCGTTCGTGTGAGTTTGTATGAGCATATGTGCGCATGAGTGTAGGCACTCATATGTGCGTGTACATGAGTGCGCGTATGTGTGTAAGCACGTGTGTGTGTGTGCGCAATAAGTATGTAAGCGTCTAAGATGAATTTATCGAAACAGACAGCGATTTGAAGTTGATTTGTTTCAAAAAATAGAAAGAAATGTGAGTTTTACCTATAGTTAATTAATTAAGTTGTTATCGGGTCGTGAAGTCGAGCAGTCGTAAGTCACACAGGTCACAAGTCAACGACTACCTGTACAAACTGTGACAATAATATGAGAAAGATCTTGATTTTGCCACTTCTTGTTTCAAATTTAACCAAACGTATAAAACTATCTAAAACTATTAATGCTATAATGTAACACATTTACTACTTTCAAACATTAATGGCTAAACAGAAAACTCTATGTATGTTAACTAACAACAACAATTAGCATCTAATATTCCAGTAAATGAAGAAAATAACAGAATTATTAAAACCAGTAGCACACTGCTCATTACAAAATTACTCTATTTATACACTGATTTTAGTATGAATTAGGTAGTATTTTATAAACACTTACATATTTTACACAATAATGAACCAGTCAACCTTCGTTAAACCGGACTAATTGGGGGGGGGTCCGATTTAGCCGATTGTCCGATTTATCCGATATGTCTATATATGGTTTATATTATACAGGAATAATCACCTATATACATTGCACTATATACTATACTGTATATTACTTAAAAATAGTTAACCTGTGAGGATAAAGAAATTATTGTACAGTTGGTAGACCGTGTTGTGTTTAACGCTCCGGCTCGGATGGAAATCGGTCAGTTTCCTTTACCACGGATGACATCCGTCTTATCCGATATCCGGGCTAACGGGGTCCGGTTTAACGAGGGTCGACTGTATTTATTAGGAAACCACATTGCACACGACTCGCTGTATCAGATATTTAGTCAACATAAATCAAATCAGACCAAATAAATTTAATCAATAAAAACGATCAACACAAAGCTTAAATAAAAAACTGCATGTCAGTTATCAAAACAATCTGAACATTCAAATAACGATGAACACTAAATAAAGTGAACGATGCGTTCATTGTTCATCCAAACTGAAAACTCAACCATGCAGTTGGGGATAGAATGGCATGCACAAACTGTGCAAACTGTTACCTACTCGGACTTATGAAGATCGTTTTCTTGAGGTAACGCCTCATACTCTCCAGCCAGACTGATAAATAATATATAAATGATGAATGGCAACGTATACAGGTGATTTGAAATTCAAAAAATCGTTTTGTTGACCAAATTTTTTAGAACAATTCAAAAGTAAAAATACAGTAAACTACGTATGACTCGAACACCTCGGGACCAAAAAATTTGTTTGAATTATGCGAGGGTAACGAGTTAGACAATGTCCACAAGAAAACAAGATTGAGTCACTCATCAATGTCGGACAATGCACTAGTAACACTACAGCCTGTGAAAATGACAAACTGAACCTTTAATCAAATATCAAACAAGAATTTTTATGAATAATCAAAAATAAAATGACAGATCCACCTCTATTGTAGTCTGAGTAGCATGGTTAATAGAATTTGGCAGTAATAATATTATGATCTATAATAAAAACAGTTAAGCCATGTTGTGTTCAGCGTTCTGCTAAGGTAATACAAGAAATCTTAGCATTTTTGCTGAAACTAGTAGATAAAATCGTAATGTGTTGCACACTTTTACGTAGGATTTCTCTCTTGGGAGGTTATTTGCGATGGGCGGGGTCATTTCGGTCAGATTCTTAAGAATGGTCCGTGAATTCGGTTTGAGTTACGCGATAAGTCGAGTTACACAATGTTTAGTAAAGGGAAAAATGAAAGGGAAAACCCGTTCTAAGAGATCTGTTCGAGATGCGCAAGAATTCGAGTCATACGAGTTCGAGTTGTAAGTAGTTTACTGTATCCGGAAAATAACTGAGGTACAACAAGTTCTGAAGGTCCAACACACGACTGGACAATGTCCATCAAGCATTATGGCAGCCAATTTGTTACAATTAAGTTTTCATAAGCTGCATTTGTGATAATTTTACCTCAACCAGACAGTAAAAACTGATTGAGCATGTGACAACTTTGCCTTGTACCTCAACCAGACACTAAAAACTGATTGAGCATGTGACAACTTTGCCTTGTACCCCAACCAGCACTAGACACTACAAACTGATTGAGCATGTGACAACTTTGCTTCCACCTCAACCAGCACTAGACACTACAAACTGATTGAGCATGTGACAACTTTGCCTTGTACCTCAACCAGCACTAGACACTACAAACTGATTGAGCATGTGACAACTTTGCCTTGTACCTCAACCAGCACTAGACACTACAAACTGATTGAGCATGTGACAACTTTGCCTTGTACCTCAACCAGCACTAGACACTACAAACTGATTGAGCATGTGACAACTTTGCCTTGTACCTCAACCAGCACTAGACACTACAAACTGATTGAGCATTGTGACAACTTTGCCTTGTACCTCAACCAGCACTAGACACTACAAACTGATTGAGCATGTGACAACTTTGCCTTGTACCCCAACCAGCACTAGACACTACAAACTGATTGAGCATGTGACAACTTTGCCTTGTACCTCAACCAGCACTAGACACTACAAACTGATTGAGCATGTGACAACTTTGCCTTGTACCCCAACCAGCACTAGACACTACAAACTGATTGAGCATGTGACAACTTTGCTTCCACCTCAACCAGCACTAGACACTACAAACTGATTGAGCATGTGACAACTTTGCCTTGTACCTCAACCAGCACTAGACACTACAAACTGATTGAGCATGTGACAACTTTGCCTTGTACCTCAACCAGCACTAGACACTACAAACTGATTGAGCATGTGACAACTTTGCCTTGTACCTCAACCAGCACTAGACACTACAAACTGATTGAGCATGTGACAACTTTGCCTTGTACCTCAACCAGCACTAGACACTACAAACTGATTGAGCATTGTGACAACTTTGCCTTGTACCTCAACCAGCACTAGACACTACAAACTGATTGAGCATGTGACAATTTTGTGTTACAAGGCATCAAAATTTTGATAACATTTTTGCAATAAAGTCATTACTTACTTTCTATCCATCGATGACAAGTTGATAAACGACAAATTTCTCCGCACGAAACCGGGAGTTTTCTCATTAACGTGCCTAAAGAACATCAATGCACAAAAGATTATAAAGTATTCAACAATCTTCCAATAAAAAACTACAGAAAAGTAAACAAATAATAAAAATTTGTTACACGGTTAAAAATGTTAAACTTACAAACATTTAAGAGTACAGTTAGAGAAAAACAATCATTGTTTCAACTCATTGTATTACTTATTAAATATTTTTAATAATCAGAGTAACTGCTCCCCTTGCTCCCTACTAGCTACGCCACTGCCAGGATCAGAGTAACTGCTCCCCTTGCTCCCTACTAGCTACGCCACTGCCAGGATCAGAGCAACTGCTCCCCTTGCTCCCTACTAGCTACGCCACTGCCAGGATCAGAGTAACTGCTCCCCTTGCTCCCTACTAGCTACGCCACTGCCAGGATCAGAGCAACTGCTCCCCTTGCTCCCTACTAGCTACGCCACTGCCAGGATCAGAGTAACTACTCCCCTTGCTCCCTACTAGCTACGCCACTGCCAGGATCAGAGCAACTGCTCCCCTTGCTCCTTACTAGCTACGCCACTGCCAGGATCAGAGTAACTGCTCCCCTTGCTCCTAGCTACGCCACTGCCAGGATCAGAGTAACTGCTCCCCTTGCTCCCTACTAGCTACGCCACTGCCAGGATGAGCATAACTGCTCCCCTTGCTCCCTACTAGCTACGTCACTGCCAGGATCACAGTATTTCAGCAATTTAAAACATTTCAAATTCAGAAAAAATTCCCCTATAAAAGTTTTGAGCATTTGAACAAATGAAGTTAGTTGCACCAATGAAACTCCAATGTACTAAGCTGAAACACTTACCTGTGTCTAAGCATGATCGTACGCAGCACATTACCCCTATCTTCAGCCTTTATTTGATCATTTATTGCCATGTACTCAACAATTCTCGTTGCTATCTCACCCATGTTCAGAGCCTCCAAATCAAGTATTACAGAACCTAGAAAAGTAGAGTGAATGACTTCCTATTATCCTGGTCACCATGAGGCAACTCCATCCTTTCTTATCATTTTATGTCCAGAAAATAGAAGTCTCAGCAGCAATATGTACTTAAGTGATCAAGGGTGTCCGCTGCAACTTTTCCAAGGGGGGGAGGGGGAGGGGGGTTAAAGGGATATAGCATTACTGCTATATTGTCACAATCATTGCTTAAAATAATCCATATAAATGAAAGTGTGACGTGAAGACATCTAACCGATTCTTGGGCTCAAATGAAAAGAACTTTATTGTATAATTAATGGTTAAAGCAACGTTCAAGAGCAGAGATCTTCTACGGTTTTTCCTAGTTTAACACTGTCGAAGATTGGAGTTTTTGCAAGTTTTTGTGAGCAAAAATCATAAAAATTACGATACTGAGACTGCACGGTTTTGCCACTGCTGAAGACGTTAATCTTTCCCTTTGTATGGCTAGCTGTGATTCGTCCTAAGCTATCACTGTTCGTAATGACCGCTTGACTGGCCGCTTGACCTCCAGGCCTGGCCCCTTAAGCCAGACTGACAATAACTTACATCTGGTAATTTACACCGTCATACTGAGTGAGGCAAAGAACAGAAATTTGAGAGTCCCGACACTCCTTACAGAACTAACAGTAAGGTTCCAACTTTCAAACCCCCTCGCCCCAGAAGGCCTGATCCGGGGGGGGGGGGTCAAATGACCTGTTTGCCACCCCCAGTGAATGCCCACGTAAGTGATCTAAGACAGTTTACACTAACTCTAAATGTAAGTATTACGTAAGAGTACACAAGTTTTACATAATGCACAAGCAAAAACACAACCAAATACTCAGCAACTAATTTCTAACACTCTTGTACGTAAAACACAGTCCTCTCACGTCAACAACTTTGCTACAGCATCAAAAAGCTTAAGCTGCAAGATTGTAAAACAGCCTCTAAACTCAATCACTTCACAAGCTGCACACGGCAACGGCTTATTTTGCCTGTTTTTAGTTACATAAATAAAAAGCAAATTCAGTTAGCAACCCAAGCAACACTTGTCATGTTTAATTAAAAAAGCAGATATAAAAAATAAGCTGTGGTCAACTGCACTACAATCACTTATCTAATCTTAAGTTTTCACTCCAGGGGGCACTTGTGTCTTTATGCGCACATCATAGACTAATTACTAAAATGCTACACTTTATAATTACTCTTTTGAAAACTAATTACTGGAAATATGCCTAGTGTGTCAATTATATTTTTAAATATAGTTTTTATACAATTCAGAGCAGTCCAAGCTGGAGTCTGGCATGCGATGACAGTGGTTATTTAATGTTGATGTTCATGACAAGATTCAATCAGACTCGCACATTTATTAAAGGACAAGAAAATATTCTTTATTAATAAAGCTTAAAAAATTCATCTTGGAATTTGGTACCGCGTAGAGTTCTACCTTATTGCATACAGGGCTTGTGTTAGCAGCAAAGCTGTATAAAACTTGTAAATTTAAACTCCTGCGATGACCGTTAGCCGCAGCCATTTTAACAGCAAATTGTTTGAAACGAGTTTAGATAACATTGAGAATGATTTGGAAAAATAATCAGAACATTCGTAGCACACTCTTCCCTAACTAAGCAAAAATTTAAATTACTTTATCTTGTCAATAAGATTAGTAATGCGTTTTCAAGTGAGCCAGTGGTGCACAGTGGGATTGTGATACAATGCCATTTTACCAGGTGGCACAAACATTTTAAATTAAAGAGTTTCTTTTTCCAATTACATAAGTTTTTGAAATAGGTAAGGTGTTTGAAATAATGCTATGTAATATGATCTTATATAATATATAATATGTATAATATTGTGAATATATATATATATATATATATATGTATATAATACGGAAAATTCTTTAGGATATACTTCAAAATTCCTTTTCTTCCCCTTTAAGTTAACCATGTAACCAAGATCAACAACTGAGCGGATGACGTATCTTAACCAAACTCAAATGCCTATACTTCTTCGCCCAACAAAAGTAAACAGTGTGTCAAACGAAACTTCCCAGACCGAGTGTTGAACCCACGTAGAATTAATCATTTGCTTATCGGACACAAGTCAACAGCTCTTAATACCCAAATAGCAAAAGTGCAGAACAAAAAGCTTATGGCATTTTCAGGTTGTAAAACAAGCAACTACCTAAAGCACTTCACGAACATTTTACCTATTACTCAACCCACTCAAGAAGAAGGAACCACTGTACTGCAAGAAAAGAAAATAATATTCTACTACGCCACTAGACCATAACTGTATAACATGCAGTCAACGTAAACATAGAGCAGGCGTGTGCAAATATCTGACTAGCCGGGCCACATTAAACTTTCCCGCAATTGTGGGCCACAGGCAGTTTGATCAAGGAGCCAAGTACAGTAGGGCCTAATAAGGATTTTTTTGCATCTGACCTGCGTACATCATTACTACTACACTCAAGAAACTATTTTAGAAGTTATTAAAATTTATATTACATATTGGGATGGTGGCACGGACTTCAGCTGGATACACTCAATTAATCGCCCGGGCCGCACTTTCATTAGGTTGACAAATCTTTTCGCGGGCCGCACAAATTCTCTCGGCGGGCCGCAAGTGGCCCGCGGGCTGCAATTTGCACACCCCTGACATAAAGGATCTATGATAACAAGTCTAACAAGTTTAACAATTACTGTACAACACATTGCTGTTCAAAAGTATTAGAAAGGAATTATGAAATTAGCAACAAAATCATTTTAGAAGCATTCAATGTTTTACATGCAGATCGCAGTAAAAAAATGAATTTAAAGGAAAACAGGACGATTGTGTAAACATCAGTTCAAAATAAAGTATGCTCTAAAATATTGAAAACTATAACAGGTTTTTTAAATCAAAGCTTAGATTAAATAATAATTACATCGAATTGTTGAATTTTGTTAAATTTTCAAAACTACGCACGGCTTAGTGAATCCACTAATACTGGCAATGGCGCCTTTTTGTCACATTCGCGTGGCCGACAAATAGGCGCAGTACCGTGATAAGCACAATCGTGTGCTGCAGTGTTCGTCTGAGATGTTAGTGTAACGTAGAGCTCATTTTCGTGACATCATATCAGCGTCTCATAGCAATCTTCACTTAAGCAAACGTACTTGATGCACAGGGAAGATGTCTACCATTGCACAAACTGTGGTTAATTTGTGCCATAAGAGATAGCTGTGTTCGGCTGCGGTTAATTAACTTTTCAAGGTAATTATTCAAATATTAGAAACAACTGCTAACTTTTATAAGCACGAAAAAGTATATTTTGGACAGTAAATTAAAACAAGATTGAGTCTAAACAATCGTCCTGTTTTCCTTTAAATGTTCACACAGTAAAAAATAAGCATTCACTAATTATAACCGTACTAATGAACCAACTACTCTCACGTTCCAAATAACAGTATAGACTGAATAATAAAACGGGACGGAACGTCGGCCCAAAAAAATAATAGTACATAGCGGCAGAAAACTACAGGATGCCAATTTAATAAAATATGAATGAAATTACAAGGTGGAATTAAAGGGCAACAATTAGAATACTACAGGTATCAAACTGAATCTGCACATTACACATCGTTTGTGATCACAACTTCAAATCAAAAAAATGTTTTTGTAAAATTACTACTGGGTCCAATACAATAGCTATTTATTAGAAGCAGGATCATGGCCCCATTATACTACTGGGTCCAATACAATAGCTATTTATTAGAAGCAGGATCATGGCCCCATTATACTACTGAGTCCAGCAGACTGAATGTGAAGACTGTAAACAAACATGGCTACCCCTTTTTCCTAACAAAGGTACCCCTAGTGAAAGTTTATTGGTATATGTGTAAAGTTATTTGGAATACGAGAGCAATGTGGTATGAAATCAGTACAACATAAATACAGATTTTTTATATTTTACAAAGTCTACAGAAACACAAGATGTCTTCAATAATTTCAGAATGATAAGGATACAACAATAACGAACAATCATAAACAAATCACAATGTTCGCGACAATAGCGAACAATCATAAACAAATCACAATGTTCGCAACAATAGCGAACAATCATAAACAAATCACAATGTTCGCAACAATAGCGAACAATCATAAACAAATCACAATGTTCACAACAATAGCGAACAATCATAAACAAATCACGATGTTCAGTACCTTGTTCGATGCATTTGCGCAACTCTAACAAGCTGTGAAATGAAAGGGACGCGACGTGAGGTTTTCCCCATCTTTCGGAACCCTCTTGTAGATCCTCTTCGAATTTGATCCACCTGGCGGTTTCCTTCCACATCAATTCCGCATCGGATGTTTTGGCCAGTTCATCCAGCTCCACAAACACCTAAACACCATGACAGGAAGATAGTTCAGTCGTTTCTCATTTGTAACATTTTAATAATAAAAGCAAAAAAACGAATGTGACAGCATTAACAAGCCTGTGGTCAGAATGGTCACTCTTGCTATGAGTGACCATTCTCTACCAGAAAACAAATACGAATCGAATCGAATTAGTGGCTTTCGAAATCGAATCGAACCGAACCGAACTTCAGTATTTTGAATTCTTATTAAGACTGAAAGATTTTGAAACAAGTTTTCGAACCACTAAATTAGTCTTGCAAAGATTGTGCATATTACTTAGTTTTGTTCTGCAGCAAAATCATTAATAATTTGTCTAAGATTATGCACAGAAATCACAGCTACATTATGCTAATTGCACGAGATTTCAATTGTTTTAATGGTGAAAAACGTATGTGATTAAAAGTGCTGAATTATTCGAATCTATAGTTTTAGGTTCGAATCGAATTCGTACTAAAAAAAACTTGTTCGAACTCGAACATTCGATGCTCACCCCTACTGCTAGTTTTTTGCTCTTTTAAAGTTTGCACATAAATTTTACCAAAAACGTTAGAGTCTTTTTGCAAAAGTGAATACCGCCTAGATGCTAAATTAACTTGTCAGTCAAGTTTGTGAAACAATAATGCACAGAAATATCATTGGAAGTTTGATATAATCAAATCTTGGCTCTCGTCTCGTCTGCAAAACTGTAATACGGTGAGAAAGGCTGTACATCTAGTAGCATAAATAAATTGTTAAACAACCAAACTAAAAGTACATAGATGATAGCTCAAATAATGCAAACAGACAGCTAATCATCCGACAAGAATGTACAGAGATGATCAATAATCTACGAAACCTCATGTGGAGTGTGGTCGTATTTCCGCTTCGTATAGATGGGTAGAATTTTCTTCATACCATCAGCGGCAAACTCGTTAGCGGAAGGCACACCAGACATTGCTTTAGGAAACGAACCGACGGACGGCTTTGCCTGAATCTTGTGCCTGCGAATACCGGGAGCACTTGCAAATCTATGACCTAAAATAAAAAAAATGAAATGAATTCAGCCCTCCCACCAATAACTTTCTAGATTATGACATTTGCAATACGTCCTCGCTTAATGACATTTAAATGTTCATCGAAATGCGACGTTCAGCGAAATGTTGTTAAACGAAACTAAGAGTTCCACAGAAAGTAATGTAAAAGAATTGAGATACGCTCCTGAAGCAAAAATCAATGCTACTTCATTCATATAAATCATACGTTTGATTAGGTTTATTCATATTTCTACTGATTAATTCCTTTCTGCTGCTTGAAACTGTCTGTCTTTGTTACCGATACGCTAGCTAGCAATTGCCATTTCAAGCCCTAGTTAAGCAGTTGCCATTTCAAGCCCTAGCTAAGCAGTTAGCAGTTAAACACTGCGTAGCAAAAACCAACCCCCGGGGAGGCCTTGAGACAATTTTGTCTGCACGAGGTTGCTATAGCAACAGGTTGCAGGCAAATTTCCTGGCATAAAGTTTACATCTAGGTACCAGCAAATAGATCTCGTTGAATAAAACTAGCTAGCATTTAGCAATCAGTAGGAAAGGCAAAACATCAATAATTATTGTACTGTTTTACATTACTAGTGCATTTTTAAAATTTGTTCGATTTGTGCGAGGGTACAAGTTAGACAATGTTTGTAAGAAAACAAGATTGAGTCGCTCATCAACATGGAACAATAGACTAGTAGCACTACAGCCTGTGAAAATGACAAACTGAGCCTTTAATCAAATATTATACAGAAAATATTTTATATATATATATATACTAAACTTGATCATATCTCAGTTTCAGCTTAAAGTCAATAGCAATGTATATAACAAATTGTAGCTTTAAAAATCTATAAGGTATGCCAAGGATTTTTTGTTGAAATATATGAGTTTAGGATATGGCCTACAAATGAAATCTTGGGACAAGATGTGCAAAAGATGCCTGCAAGCCAATTAAGATTTTAACCGTAGTATAATGGCATTAATAATTTTTGTTGAAGCACAAATGTTGTAGTCAATAAAAATGAATTATAAAGCCATTAAAATTAAGTAATCTAGATGTATTATGCAAGAACGTAACGTTTCCGTAATTAGACAATGAAGTAGCTCTTGGGTCACAGTTGTAATGATAGAAATTGGATCTAAAAGCTTTAAATCAATGTCAGACAGTAGACTAGTAACACTACAGCCTGCGAAAATGACAAAATGAGCAAATCAAACATCAAACAACAATTTTTATGAATAATCAAAAATGAAATGTTTGTCCACCTCTATTGTAGTTCTATCTGAGTAGCATGGTTAATAGAGTAGAGCAATAATAATATTGTGATCTACAATAAACCACGTTCATGAAGCCATGTTGTTTGTTCCGCTAAGGTAATACAAGAAATCTTAGCATTTTTGCTGAAACTAGCAGTTAAAATCGTAATGTCGTGCACACCTTCTGTAGGACCTCTCTTGAAATGATGTTCGAGATAGGTTAGGTAATTTTAATCAGATTCTTAAGAATATGTACTAGGAGGTAGATGATAATTCGAATTACGCATTGTTTGATGAGGGGACATGTTTGAGATATGCAAGAATTCCAAGTTATACGTAGTTATACTATAACTCAAACCCAGTATTAAAAATACAAGTCGTGTAAAACATACTGGCAATGTCATTATCTTCATCGTCCGTAGTCCAATCGTCTTTTGAAAAACTTGATTTAGTGCTCAACGATCTCGGCGGTTGAATTTCACTTCCTTTTCTTCTTCGTTTCATGAGCTCTTCCGGATCCAAGCGGCTATGGTGACTAAAACAAGAGAACAGTCTATAGTGAGTAAAACAACAGAACATTCTATTGTGACTAAAACAAGAGAACATTCTATAGTGAGTAAAACAACAGAACATTCTATCGTGACTAAAACCACAGAACATTCTATAGTGAGTAAAACAACAGAACATTCTATTGCGACTAAAACAAGAGAACATTCTATAGTGAGTAAAACAACAGAACATTCAATGGTGACCACAACAACAGAACATTCTATGGTGACTAAAACAACAGAACATTCTATGGTGTCTAAATCAAGAGAACATTCTATGGTGACCAAAACAAGAGAACATTCAAAACCATAAAGCTTTACCACGCACACCCTTATCTGAGTATATCAAGCTGTTCTCATTAAATATTGAAACAAATTAACACAAAGAAAAAGCAGAAATGGCTAACAATCTCATTATATGTATAAACTGCAGAGGATGCAGGGATGCTCCACATCCAGTTTTGCCGATTATGGATTGAATCCGGATCTGCATGTGCCGGATCTAAATCCAGATCCGGATCTACAAATTAATGTAAATGACATTTCATTTAATTATCCTTTTGTCCGTGTGGTGGCATCGCCTGTCTATTTTCAGGGTCATTGAGCAATTTTAAGTGAAAATATTGCAAACATTAATGTACAGTATAATTTTGAACACTAAGGCTTAAACTAAAAGAAAACACCAAACTATGTTTTAGCTGGAAGTAGACAGCTCTAAATTTTTAGAATACATTTTTGCGGCAATAATGCTATCTTTGCGTGCTATTTGCTGCAAAGAACCACAGAGTGAAGATTCCTGGTATTGCTTGAGCTAAAATGGCGGAAGAGAAACTAAGCTATACTTTTGCATATTTGAAGATTTTATCAAAAAATCCTTGAAGTTCTTTAAGAAATTAAGTTTATTCAAGTAATTAAACTTTTATGTACATTTCTTCTTAGACGCTCTAATTTTTTTCAGAATTGGTAGTTTTGCACAGGAGAAAAACAGAAATACAAACAGTGCAAAATCCAACGAACATTTCTGCCAGATCTGGATCCGATGCATCCCTAGACAAATTGTTCACTTATAGCCGACTATCTTGGTGCAATAATGTTAAAAATCAGGGATGAGAATGACAAATTGCAAAAAACTCTGAAACAGGTCTGGGGGTTTTGTGGCCGCCTAGGCCCCTAATGGGGTTGAGAGGCAAAGTTCCCCCATGGGGATTCAAGGGGGCGAAGCAACAAATAGCAATTTTGTAACCATAGAGAAGTGGACTTAAAATATCTGTTACCTAGTTTCATGCATAATTTAAAATACCCAACTACAAGGATACATGATACCTAATTGTCTCAAAAACGCCTAAGTACTGGCCACTCCTATGCAAAAGTATATAAAAACTGTCTGCAATTGACTCAAATAACTCTGCACAATTGATTCTATGTTTTTATACATAGAGACATACACGTGGTTACACTGATGTACGTGATGTAAACAAAGTGACGGCCTGCCAACTAGCGCTCAGCTTGTGAAATAATGTCCTGGGTCCATAAAAATTTTCTCAACGAATTCACGCGATTTACAAAATGGCACTACTGGTCTTCCAAAAACTCGGAATTCCGCGTATCTGCGGAAAATTCTCATCCCTGAAAAATTCTACAATGCTTTTGTGCAATGTTAAAAAATTCTACAATGTCTTTGTGCAATGTTAAAAAATTCTACAATGTCTTTGTGCAATGTTAAAAAATTCTACAATGTCTTTGTGCAATGTTAAAAAATTCTACAATGTCTTTGTGCAATGTTAAAAAATTCTACAATGTCTTTGTGCAATGTTAAAAAATTCTACAATGTCTTTGTGCAATGTTAAAAAATTCTACAATGCTTATTTCATACACAGAACAGTGTGAAACATAAATGCACCTTACCTGGTGTGAGGTCTGTGGTGCTTAAACTGGGCATCACTAGAGAGGTGGGGTATGTCTTCAGCACTGTCTGGCTCTCCAGTGCCACCTGTTGAGAGATAATGGCATTACTGGAACTTATTACTTTCCATAATGAAATATGGATTTGCAAATACAAATTCGCATTTAGCATTTCACTTTTATTTCAGGAGAGATAGACAAATGCCAACACATTTAATTTTACATTGCCCATTAGTAAGAACAGACCTACAGCAACACAAATGAGAATAGCTATGCCAAGCTTTGATTTAATAGCTATGCCAAGCTTTGATTTAATAGCTATGCCAAGCTTTGATTTAATAGCTATGCCAAGCTTTGATTTAATAGCTATGCCAAGCTTTGATTTAATAGCTATGCCAAGTTTTGATTCAATAGCTATGCCAAGCTTTGATTCAATAGCTATGCCAAGCTTTGATTTAATAGCTATGCCAAGTTTTGATTCAATAGCTATGCCAAGCTTTGATTTAATAGCTATGCCAAGCTTTGATTTAATAGCTATGCCAAGCTTTGATTTAATAGCTATGCCAAGCTTTGATTTAATAGCTATGCCAAGCTTTGATTTAATAGCTATGCCAAGCTTTGATTTAATAGCTATGCCAAGCTTTGATTTAATAGCTATGCCAAGCTTTGATTTAATAGCTATGCCAAGTTTTGATTTAATAGCTATGCCAAGCTTTGATTTAATAGCTATGCCAAGCTTTGATTTAATAGCTATGCCAAGCTTTGATTTAATAGCTATGCCAAGTTTTGATTCAATAGCTATGCCAAGTTTTGATTTAAAAGCAAAAATGCTTGTTGTACACCTGTAAATGTTGTTAAAGATTTGATTACATTATAAATTAGATAGTAATAAATTAGATTAGAAATGCAGTTGTCAATATTTAATTATAGCTATTTGTATGAAGTTTGTTTTGTATTATTTCTTATCAATCATCCAATCATATTATAAACTTAGATGATTTTTTTCAATTATATTTTCTTTTCTTATTTAAATTATTTTGTTTAGCTCTTTGCATTAACTTTGTAGTTGCAATATTAAATATGTGGTGTTAGCTTAATCAAGTTATTTTAATTTTACGTACTATTAACAAATAATGGTCTTTCTATCTTTTATATCATCCCATATATGAGCTTCATTCATTACATTATTCCATTTTAAGCACTAATGTTTTTTTTATCACACGATTCACTTTAAATTTTCAGATTATCTCCATTATTTTTTTTCTATCACTGTGTGGGACAATCTAACAAGCCCTGCTTTTTGATTGCCCGCAACACATTTACCTTCGTGTATAGGTGAACAGTGTTTGAGGCTTTTCCTGTGCAGTATTTCTTATTTGTATTATATCCATTGTAGGCTCTTTCACTAGATATTGTACATGAAACTAATGTAAATGTGCAAGGTGAAATAAATGACTTATGACTTATGTAAATGCGTATAACAGTAGAATTTTTCCCTGAGCCCCCAGAGGCTTAACCCCCTAGAGGGGCTATAAAATAGTATAAAATTAAGATTTATTAATTTTTTTTTGTACTGTTCTTACAACAAGTTTTTAGCATTTGATTAATATGTAACTATTGTTTGTAAAAATTATAAATAATGGATATACCTATGTGAAAAGATACTTTTTGTTTGTCAGCAAGTTGATCTTTCTTCTTGGCTATCCCTTCAGCTAAAATACTGGCAGCAGACGGCTCTTTTACTATAAAAGTAAAAAAAACTTTTATAAATTAAACAAGTCACAGCGAGCTCAACATTTTAATCTGAAATGAAGCAAGACAAGTTCGTATTCAAAATACAACATTCTAAACTGTTTTATAACTATTCAATTACAATTTTCTATATAAATATATATATATATTACAAAGATCAATGTTTATACTACAAAGATATTTGTTTATATATATATATATTACAAAGATCTTACACAGAGACACGCACACACGCACGCACGCACGCACGCACGCATACACACACACACACACACAGCTGATATAGCAAAAGTAAAATCTTAACAAATATACAAATTAATAGATGTTCACAAAATAATCTAAATAAGTCCAAAAATAATAATAAAAACCTTGTATTTGTGGAACTGAATCAGGACTATGTGACATTGCAACTTTTCTCTTTGGTGAAGCTGCTTCTTCGTGCGATGGCAATCGCTTGAGCTTTTGAAAAATACGACAATTCTTTATGATCAAAAAACAACAACAACAACAATGTTAAAAAGTAAAATATTAAAAACACGCTTGCCTACAGCATGTGGGTCCTTCAAGTCAGCATTAGTTTGTTTACTTACAGCATGTGGGTCCTTCAAGTCAGCATTAGTTTGTTTACTTACAGCATGTGGGTCGTTCAAGTCAGCATTAGTTTGTCTACTTACAGCATGTGGGTCCTTCAAGTCAGCATTAGTTTGTCTACTTACAGCATGAGGGTCCTTCAAGTCAGCATTAGTTTGTCTACTTACAGCATGTGGGTCCTTCAAGTCAGCATTAGTTTGTCTACTTACAGCATGTGGGTCCTTCAAGTCAGCATTAGTTTGTCTACTTACAGCATGTGGGTCCTTCAAGTCAGCATTAGTTTGTCTACTTACAGCACGTGGGTCCTTCAAGTCAGCATTAGTTTGTCTACCTACAGCATGTGGGTCCTTCAAGTCAGCATTAGTTTGTCTACTTACAGCATGTGGGTCCTTCAAGTCAGCATTAGTTTGTCAACTTACAGCATGTGGGTCCTTCAAGTCAGCATTAGTTTGTCTACTTACAGCATGTGGGTCCTTCAAGTCAGCATTAGTTTGTCAACTTACAGCATGTGGGTCCTTCAAGTCAGCACTAGTTTGTCTACTTACAGCATGTGGGTCCTTCAAGTCAGCACTAGTTTGTCTACTTACAGCATGTGGGTCCTTCAAGTCAGCATTAGTTTGTCTACTTACAGCATGTGGGTCCTTCAAGTCGGCACTAGTTTGTCTACTTACAGCATGTGGGTCCTTCAAGTCAGCATTAGTTTGTCTACTTACAGCATGTGGGTCCTTCAAGTCAGCATTAGTTTGTCTACTTACAGCATGTGGGTCCTTCAAGTCAGCATTAGTTTGTCTACTTACAGCATGTGAGTCCTTCAAGTCGGCATTAGTTTGTCTACTTACAGCATGTGGGTCCTTCAAGTCGGCATTAGTTTGTCTACTTACAGTATGTGGGTCCTTCAAGTCGGCATTAGTTTGTCTACTTACAGCATGTGGGTCCTTCAAGTCGGCATTAGTTTGTCTACTTACAGCATCAAGTCAGCATTAGTTTGTCTACTTACAGCACGTGGGTCCTTCACGTCGGCACTAGTTTGTCTACTTACAGCATGTGGGTCATTCAAGTCGGCATTAGTTTGTCTACTTACAGCATGTGGGTCCTTCACGTCGGCATTAGTTTGTCTACTTACAGCATGTGGGTCATTCGAGTCGGCATTAGTTTGTCTACTTACAGCATGTGGGTCCTTCAAGTCGGCATTAGTTTGTCTACTTACAGCATGTGGGTCCTTCAAGTCGGCATTAGTTTGTCTACTTACAGCATGTGTTGTCCTTCAAGTCAGCATTAGTTTGTCTACTTACAGCATGCGGGTCCTTCAAGTCAGCATTAGTTTGTCTACTTACAGCATGTGGGTCCTTCAAGTCAGCATTAGTTTGTCTACTTACAGCATCAAGTCAGCATTAGTTTGTCTACTTACAGCATGTGGGTCCTTCAAGTCAGCACTAGTTTGTCTACTTACAGCATGTGGGTCCTTCAAGTCAGCATCACTACCAATATAAAACTTTGCCATAGTTTCTTTTCCTTCCTCGTGTTGTGCTAAGTGAAGTTTAGCTGAGGTTTCTCCATCTGGCGGCTCCTTCCCCAAGTCGACACCCTCTTTTGCAGCCGTCTTGGAAGCGTCGGTTAAATCAGTAACTAGCGGTGACTGCTCTTCCACGCTTTCCAAACTTTCGCCCAAGTAATACAGAACTTTGGGCTTGGGCGTCGCCGGAAGGGACTCTGGGCGACGAGTTTCCAGGGCTGCAGGGAGCGGTTCAACATCACCGATTTTATCGAGATCTTGAGATAATTCAGTTTCCTTAAAAAAAACGTGTTTAATTAGAAAATTGCGCATAGAAAAGAAACAAGAAAAAGTGCAAATGAAAAGCAAGTGCTAAAATGAAATGAAGCTGCAATGCTTAACAAAAAACTAAACAACACTTGAAACTTATGACACAACTTGCAGTAAATTCAGCTAATTAATAAACAAGTATTACAAAAACTATGAAAAAAGTATCTATTGAAAACTAACAATGCATAAATTTATGAGCTGTATTAGCACTGGCAGGCATAATAAGATATACAACCTTACATATATGCAACATACAAATGCATAGCCATACAACATTAAAAACTAACACATAGCTTAGTGCATAATTGCTGACGTACATATGCAGAGTTTAAAAAACCTAGTGCTGCCATCTGGTTGCACCTGGTAAACACATGTCAAACTTGTGCTGCCATCTGGTTGCACCTGGTAAACACATGTCAGACCTTGTGCTGCCATCTGGTTGCACCTGGTAAACACATGTCAAACTTGTGCTGCCATCTGGTTGCACCTGGTAAGCACATGTCAGACCTTGTGCTGCCATCTGGTTGCACCTGGTAAACACATGTCAGACCTTGTGCTGCCATCTGGTTGCACCTGGTAAACACATGTCAAACTTGTGCTGCCATCTGGTTGCACCTGGTAAACACATGTCAGACCTTGTGCTGCCATCTGGTTGCACCTGGTAAACACATGTCAAACTTGTGCTGCCATCTGGTTGCACCTGGTAAACACATGTCAGACCTTGTGCTGCCATCTGGTTGCACCTGGTAAACACATGTCAAACTTGTGCTGCCATCTGGTTGCACCTGGTAAGCACATGTCAGACCTTGTGCTGCCATCTGGTTGCACCTGGTAAACACATGTCAGACCTTGTGCTGCCATCTGGTTGCACCTGGTAAACACATGTCAAACAGCAAAATTCTCACCGTTGCTCAACAGCATTTTGTAGCAACTGTACTTCGAGACCTTCCTACCCAGATTTAACAAAAAAGTTGGGCTACTGTGGGTTATTTTCCCGTTTTGACTCACTTCCATAGCCCTTTCAACTTTCCCAGGGAAAAGCAGAAACGATCAAATGGTGAAGAAGCTACAGGATGGATTAGACCGTCAAGAGGTATGCAAAAGGACATCAGAAAACTGTCAAACTGTGAGAATGTTGTTTCAGCTAAATGAAAACCAGGTGCAACAATATACAATACTAGTGTGTTTTGCATATGCCAATATAATCAGCCATTCTTATATTAGAAGTTAATCATGTTTAAAGGAAAACCGGACGATTATGCAGACATAAAGTATGCTCTAAAATCTTGAAAACTACGACAGCTTTTTTTAAATAAAAGCTTAGATCAAATAACAATTACTTCCAATAGTTAAATTTCATTAAACTTTCAAAACTACGCGTAGCTCAGCAAATCTACTAAAGTTGGTAATGGCACCTTTTTGTTACATTCGTGTGACCCACAAATAGTCGCGGTACCGTGATAAGCATGATCATGAACTGCAGTGTTCATCTGTGACGTCAGCGTGACATACAACTGATTTCCGTGACATCATTTCAGCATCTTATAGCAATCTTCGACTATGCGAACAAGTTTGACGGGCTGTGAAGACTTCTACCATTGCACAAACTGTGGTTAGTTTGTGACGTAAGCGATAGCTGTGTTCAATTGCCATAAATTAACTTCCCAAGCTAATTATTCAAATATTAGAAACAATTGCTAACTTTTATATGCAGGAAAATGTATCTTGGACAGTAAATTAAAACGAAATTGAACCTAATCGACCATCCGGTTTTGCTTTAACATTTGGATCTATCAGGAACTTATGTTTTGAAAAACCCAGGAAACTTACTAATGACACAAGAATCACTCCAGCTGTTGTTACCTAATTATACACCTACACAAGTTACTTTGACAGTAACACGTAGTTCAAGCTATACTAACGAATGTTACTATTGTCAGTGTTACAGTCACAAATTATTAAACAGCACAACAGCCCACAAACGAAACAGACCTCATCTTTTGTTCACAAAATACATGCGACTGACAGTTATAAAATGCAGTGTATTCAGTTATTATGAAAATAACATATTCGACAAATATTTGTTAAAGATTAAAAAACAAAAGTTTTAACGACTGTTATATACTGAGACAATGATTGGTGAAGACAGTGTACATCTTAAACTCTATGATATGCCACTCAACCTATCCCACACTTTCAGATAAACATCTTAAACTCTATGATATGCCACTCAACCAATCCCACACTTTTAGATAAACATCTTAAACTCTATGATATGCCACTCAACCTATCACACACTTTCAGATAAACATCTTAAACTCTATGATATGCCACTCAACCTATCCCACACTTTCAGATAAACATCTTAAACTCTATGATATCCCACTCAACCTATCCCACGCTTTCAGATAAACATCTTAAACTCTATGATATCCCACTCAACCTATCCCACGCTTTCAGATAAACATCTTAAACTCTATGATATCCCACTCAACCTATCCCACACTTTCAGATAAACATCTTAAACTCTATGATATGCCACTCAACCTATCACAAACTTTCAGATAAACATCTTAAACTCTATGATATGCCACTCAACCTATCCCACACTTTCAGATAAACATCTTAAACTCTATGATATCCCACTCAACCTATCCCACACTTTCAGATAAACATCTTAAACTCTATGATATCCCACTCAACCTATCCCACACTTTCAAATAAACATCTTAAACTCTATGATATGCCACTCAACCTATCCCACACTTTCAGATAAACATCTTAAACTCTATGATATGCCACTCAACCTATCACACGCTTTCAGATAATCATCTTAAACTCTATGATATGCCACTCAACCTATCCCACACTTTCATATAAACATCTTAAACTCTATGATATCCCATTCAACCTATCCCACGCTTTCATATAAACATCTTAAACTCTATGATATCCCATTCAACCTATCCCACGCTTTCATATAAACATCTTAAACTCTATGATATGCCACTCAACCTATCCCACGCTTTCATATAAACATCTTAAACTCTATGATATCCCACTCAACCTATCACACACTTTCAGATAAACATCTTAAACTCTATGATATGCCACTCAACCTATCCCACACTTTCAGATAAACATCTTAAACTCTATGATATCCCACTCAACCTATCCCACACTTTCAGATAAACATCTTAAACTCTATGATATCCCACTCAACCTATCCCACACTTTCAGATAAACATCTTAAACTCTATGATATGCCACTCAACCTATCCCACACTTTCAGATAAACATCTTAAACTCTATGATATGCCACTCAACCTATCCCACACTTTCAGATGTACATCTTAAACTCCATGATATGCCACTCAACCTATCCCACACTTTCAGATGAACATCTTAAACTCTATGATATCCCACTCAACCTATCCCACAATTTCAGATAAACATCTTAAACTCTATGATATGCCACTCAACCTATCCCACACTTTCAGATGTACATCTTAAACTCCATGATATGCCACTCAACCTATCCCACACTTTCAGATGAACATCTTAAACTCTATGATATCCCACTCAACCTATCCCACAATTTCAGATAAACATCTTAAACTCTATGATATCCCACTCAACCCATCCCACACTTTCAGATAAACATCTTAAACTCTATGATATGCCACTCAACCCATCCCACACTTTCAAATAAACATCTTAAACTCCATGATATGCCACTCAACCCATCCCACACTTTCAGATAAACATCTTAAACTCTATGATATCCCACTCAACCTATCCCACACTTTCAAATAAACATCTTAAACTCCATGATATGCCACTCAACCTATCCCACACTTTCAAATAAACATCTTAAACTCCATGATATGCCACTCAACCTATCCCACACTTTCAGATAAACATCTTAAACTCTATGATATCCCACTCAACCTATCACACGCTTTCAGATAAATTTAAAAGTTTGTATTGTTAAGTGATAACAGTTGCAGACATCATACCGTGAATTAGCACAGGTGTAAGTTACTCAGAGCACTTCATTGGGTAATCCCACAAAAGTAACAAGAGTAACAAGAATGCCAAAAGGGGCCAAGACCACATTTTTCGACCAGAGAAATACATAGAGGAGCCTGTGTATTTTACACTCATTACGACCCATTCGGTCTTAACAGGTACAGCATTAAAAGTAAACAACTGTAAGCATGAAAAGTAAACAACTGTAAGTCAATAATAAACACTCATTACATGGCCAGCAAAGGAAAATGAAACAGTGTGAATGTCATAAAAAGCACCAGTAAGAAATTTAGCATCAATAAGCCTTTTCACAGTTTCGTTTGTGCAGCTGCTGTAGGTCAAAGGTCAAGTGTACCGCATCAACACATCTTAATATTGCAATCGTCGGGCGACATGTCACGTTGTTTTATGTGGACTTTACTTAATTATGCTTTAGTATGTGTGTAAAGCAAAGCAGTCTGTCACAACAGTTCAGTAATTTCAGTTGTTTTACATGGACTTCACTTAATTACTTATCAGTCTGTGTGTAGAGTGATTTACTAGCAGGATCTTGCTTGGGAACAAGAAAAAATGAACTAGGTAAAGTTCTAACTAGCTGTTAAAACTGTTACTATTACAACAGCTTGGGCTGCGAGGCATCGTCAAGTGTACACAAATGTGTCGTCTGGTTCACTTAACCTTTGACCTTTTCACGATCATCATCAATCGCTGGAACTGTGAAAAGTCTTATTGATGATACGTTTGTCATGCTTTCTTTAGCAAAACAGGAAAGTTGCCATTGAGGATTCCGAATCACTGAAAGCAAGTGAAATTTAACCGGTGTCCGCACTGTCCGCTACGGTACCTATGGCCAAAGGATGACAGGTACACTTTTTCTCACAGACATTCAATTTTAACTTAGATATGTACATAAATTCCATTTCAACAAATTTTTGCATACAGCTGTCACAAGCAACACAAGTGTAGTTAAAATTGCAGTAATCGGGACAAAACAACTAAATATATAAAAAATGAGCAAAACAATAACATGGTTTAAGCATTTAACGAAGTGTTCTTAAAATCATGCTATTACGTAAGACAGGTGCAAATGCTAAAAGACACACAGGTGCACCAGGTACCTACTTCTTCAAAAGATAAAACATCAGAGTCAAGATCAAAATCCGAACTGTGAGCCTTCATAGCAAAGAGAGGTAAAAAGAAAATTTGAGATATACGTATATAGCTTTGGCAGCCATCTATTTACAGATTCACATACTTTTCACTGATAATAACTGTTATAAATATACATGAAAATATGATAATTTTGATAAGAAGGTCAGTAACCCAGCTAAGTTCAAAATATTAATGGTATGATCTATTCAAACACTGATTAAATGTGGCTTTGGTAAACAATACTAAGACGTAGCAAAGTTAAAACTATATAGTCTCGTGATAAAGTAGAAGTTTTAGCAAGTTTTTGCTAACTAAAAATATTGCTAAAGAAGAAAATGTACATCGCTTTGTGATACAAAAATTAATATAGAAAAATATTTCATTTATATTTTAAGTGCTGTAATGATTTTTAATTATTCTTTGGTCGTGTTTTAGACTGCAAAAGACACAACTAACTCTCAACTTAAGAAAAACTCAGATTGCTGTTTTTGAAACGAAAGGTGTCACACAAAACACTTAGTTTCAAAACTGCCATATCACATACAGAGAATACACATTGAAGCAAAGCTAAATTGAACTCATAAGCAATCATTTCAGAGCCTCGTTCAAAAACATCCCCTCAAATGCAAATTCAAAGATTTAAGTATTAGTAAAAACAAAGCATAAGTAAGTAAGTTCATAAGTAAAAGCAGACAAGAATTGTTATAAAATAGCATACAGCCAGCAATTAACAAACTCACTGACACCTGTTATATGACCTTAGATAAATTTAATTACTTGTGTGCTTATGAAAAGACCATCATAAAGAATAATGTTCTAAATAAGTAATATTTAATAAAAAAGTTTTTCGTAATTGCTGATAGGGTCTTTATGTATTGACCTTAAATCAAAGCATAGTCTATTCATTTTCTATTCATGTTTCGACCTTAAATCAAAGCATCGTCTATTCCTTTTCTATTCATGTCTTGACCTTAAGTCAAAGCATCGTCTATTCCTTTTCTATTCATGTTTCGACCTTAAATCAAAGCATCGTCTATTCATTTTCTATTCATGTTTCTGCCTTAAATCAAAGCATCGTATATTCGTTTTCTATTCATGTTTCGACCTTAAGTCAAAGCATCGTCTATTCGTTTTCTATTCATGTTTCGACCTTAAATCAAAGCATCGTCTATTCATTTTCTATTCACGTTTCGATCTTAAATCAAAGCATCGTCTATTCATTTTCTATTCACGTTTCGATCTTAAATCAAAGCATCGTCTATTCATTTTCTATTCACGTTTCGATCTTAAATCAAAGCATCGTCTATTCATTTTCTATTCACGTTTCGACCTTAAGTCAAAGCATCGTCTATTCATTTTCTATTCATGTCTTGACCTTAAGTCAAAGCATCGTCTATTCCTTTTCTGTTCATGTTTCGACCTTAAATCAAAGCATCGTCTATTCATTTTCTATTCATGTTTCGACCTTAAATCAAAGCATCGTCTATTCCTTTTCTATTCATGTTTCGACCTTAAATCAAAGCATCGTCTATTCGTTTTCTATTCATGTTTCGACCTTAAATCAAAGCATCGTCTATTCGTTTTCTATTCATGTTTCGACCTTAAATCAAAGCATCGTCTATTCATTTTCTATTCATGTCTCGACCTTAAATCAAAGCATCGTCTATTCGTTTTCTATTCATGTCTCGACCTTAAATCAAAGCATTGTCTATTCATGTTTCGACCTTAAATCAAAGCATCGTCTATTCATTTTCTATTCATGTTTCGACCTTAAATCAAAGCATCGTCTATTCCTTTTCTATTCATGTTTCGACCTTAAATCAAAGCATCGTCTATTCATTTTCTATTCATGTTTCGACCTTAAATCAAAGCATCGTCTATTCATTTTCTATTCATGTTTCGACCTTAAATCAAAGCATCGTCTATTCATTTTCTATTCATGTTTCGACCTTAAATCAAAGCATCGTCTATTATTCAGTTACCTTAAATCAAAGCATCGTCTATTCATTTTCTATGCATGTTTCGACCTTAAATCAAAGCATCGTCTATTCATTTTCTATGCATGTTTCGACCTTAAATCAAAGCATCGTCTATTCATTTTCTATCAGCAAGCAATCGGTGAATTTTTCTGCAGGTAAAATTTTTGAGAAACTTTAATGAAGCTTACCTCTTTTGCTTCACTGAGTTGTCCAAGTAACAATGGCTCGTGGTCATCGATATGTTGCTTGGGAGACACGATTGGAAATGATGCAGACTGAGGAAACTGTAAATGAACACGTTCAATATCAATGAACACGTTCAATATCAATGAACACGTTCAATATGAATGAACACGTTCAATGTTAAGAATTTTGAAAAAATAGCTGTAATGAAACAACCCAGTTTTTAACACGTTGTTAAAATTTAAAAAAACAATGGCTGTAAAAGTAGCTATAACAATTATTAGCTTTTTTAAATAAGAATTAATAAAGAAAAAAACTGAAATGATAACTTTGATGAAATTAAACATTAAAAAAGCAAGAATTCGACACAAAATGTATAAAAGTGGCAAAAACAAAATTAACAGCTAAATAATAAGAGGAGTGTAATGCGTTACCCCAGTGGGCGACTTTGAACCGGTTTCGTCTTCTCCGGGACCTGGCGACTTTTTTCTATGTCTGTGGTGATGCTGATCAACTTTCTAAAAAACATGTCAAGAATTACAGAGAATGACAAACAGGCAAATCTGTATATGTATGTGACCATCCATATTTTATAAGCGTCTTCATGACCGCACCATTCAAAATAGCTCTTACATAAGACCTATGACTTTTCTGCTACTGTATGAGCACAGACATAACTAAACGAACTAGGTACGGTTCTATTCAGCAGAATCTAGGTTATGTAATCCTGCTAATTGTTTAAACATTTATGAGTGATTTATAAGTGGATCAAATTAAGAAAAACATACCCTTTTCAGACACTCTAACTTAGCCTATTGAGTAGCTTAGTCTGGTGTACACTTGCTTGATCGTACACACTATTTTATTGGTCACCTGCTTGCTAGAGCTCAAGAGAACCTGCTGCTGTACAGGGTTCCAAGAAAAAGCAACTGATCAGTCAAGGAGAATTTGTCATTTCATCTTTTAACAGCAATTTCTCGTTAAAAATAGAGTAGACTTGAGGTCAAAGTTTATCAGAGTGTTGTGTCTGGATATTTGAAATTTTCTGCATTGGCTGATTTCAAAGAACTGATACTGTACATTGTTACTGTGCAAACACTGCAGTTACTGAAAGCTTTTTTTTCATTTTCTCGTCAAAAATCGATTTTCAATTTGTCTAAGCAAATGCATTTCACATATAATTTTGCATGAAGATCACGAAAATGTAAAGAACTCATGTAAAGATACCTCTGTTATAGATTCTTGGAACACTGTATATTGTAATATATTCACAAGCTTACTGAAATGAGCGAATTCCTGTAGATATGTTACTTTACTAACATCCCATTGCCTGTTTTACTAACATCTTTATCTTTGTAAACTGTATACTTTTATACGAAATAAACTCATAATAATAATAATAATAATATAGTTAGATGTGCTTGTTATGAATTATCGTATTTTTTAATCATATATGCTTAAAAGGAGCCCTGTATTTGTACGGACGTGTTCCTGTATGCGTTGTTTATGTAAGTGTGTGATTTGTCTTTTAAATGTTTTTATGCGAAATAAACTCATAATAATAATAGTAGTAGTAGTAGTAGTAGTAGTAGTAGTAGTAGTAGTAGTAGTAGTAGTAGTAGTAGTAGTAGTAGTAGTAGTAGTAGTAGTCGTAGTCGTAGTAGTAGTAGTCGTAGTAGTAGTCGTAGTAGTAGTAGTAGTAGTCGTAGTAGTCGTAGTAGTAGTCGTAGTAGTAGTAGTAGTAGTAGTAGTAGTAGTAGTAGTGGTAGCGGTAGCGGTAGTGGTAGTAGTAGTAGTAGTAGTAGTAGTAGTAGTAGTAGTAGTAGTAGTAGTAGTAGTAGTAGTAGTAGTAGTAGTAGTAGTAGTAGCAGTAGTAGTAGTAGTAGTAGTAGTAGTAGTAGTAGTAGTAGTAGTAGTAGTAGTAGTAGTAGTAGTAGTAGTAGTAGTAGTAGTAGTAGTTGTCGTCGTCGTCGTAGTAGTCGTCGTCGTAGTAGTAGTCGTCGTCGTCGTAGTAGCAGTCGTAGTAGTAGTCGTAGTAGTAGTAGTAGTAGTCGTAGTAGTAGTCGTAGTAGTCGTAGGAGTAGTCGTCGTCGTCGTAGTAATCGTAGTAGTAGCAGTAGTAGTAGTAGTAGTAGTAGTAGTAGTAGTAGTAGTAGTAGTCGTCGTCGTCGTAGTAGTAGTAGTAGTAGTAGTAGTAGTAGTAGTAGTAGTAGTAGTAGTAGTAGTAGTAGTAGTAGTAGTAGTAGTAGTAGTAGTAGTAGTAGTAGTAGTAGTAGTAGTCGTCGTCGTCGTAGTAGTCGTAGTAGTAGTAGTAGTAGTAGTAGTAGTAGTAGTAGTAGTAGTAGTAGTCGTCGTCGTCGTAGTAGCAGTCGTAGTAGTAGTCGTAGTAGTAGTAGTAGTAGTCGTAGTAGTCGTAGTAGTAGTAGTAGTAGTAGTCGTAGTAGTCGTAGGAGTAGTCGTCGTCATCGTAGTAGTCGTAGTAGTAGCAGTAGTAGTAGTAGTAGTAGTAGTAGTAGTAGTAGTAGTAGTAGTAGTAGTAGTAGTAGTAGTAGTAGTAGTAGTAGTAGTAGTAGTAGTAGTAGTAGTAGTAGTAGTAGTAGTAGTAGTAGTAGTAGCAGTAGCAGTAGCAGTAGTAGTAGTAGTAGCAGTAGTAGTAGTAGTAGTAGTAGTAGTAGTAGTAGTAGTAGTAGTAGTAGTAGTAGTCGTCGTCGTCGTAGTAACAACAACAACAACAATAATAAATAGTCTTTATATCCATTTACATATATATATATATATATATGTAAATGGTACAATTTAGGTATTAACTTTGTAACGGTACCATTTCCAAACATCAAGAAGTAAGTTGCTTAAACTCACCATAGGTGGCTCTCCTGCAGCCTCCTCCGTGCCACGAGATTTTCTACGCTTCTGCTTGTGAGGTTTGTGACGAGGATGATGTTCATGCAGGGCTTTCATTGGCTGATGCATGTGAGGATACTCCAGCCTATGAGCTGAAATGTAGAGCAATACGGATGTGATAACTTCTGATCCTTTCATAAACAATTCATTCATTTCGTTTTATAAAGTCATAAAATGCAACGGAAACTTGCATTGGCTGATGCATAGAGGGAGACTAGAATACGGAATACTAAACTGCTCTCTTCTGAAAAATCACATACTAAGCTTTCATAATGACAATAACATGAAATGTCTGAGTTCGTAAAAAAATAATTAACAGCGGCAGTACGACTTTAAAACCAGTAGTTAAAGTTTGAATTCTTAAATACTGATACTCACACTAAATTCACGTGTGTGTACATTAATCATTGAATCATTTAAATACCGTATTTTCCCATGTATAAGAGACCCTTTTTTCCAAACACAAAAAACCAACAAAACCAACCCAAACCACCCCAACAAAAAACCAAAGGTCATTATTAAATCTTTCAAGAAGTGTGGCATCTCCAATGCCATGGACGGCACAGAGGACAATGCCATTTTTGAGCAGAGTGACTCCTCTGATGATGAACTGGCTGGAATTGCTGAAGGTCTGACTCCAGTTGATATTTTTGATGAGAGTGATGAGGAATTTAATGATTTCTATGATGAATAAAGTTATTCATTACCAAAAAACTTTTTTCCAGAATTTTTGCCTAAAAATTGAAGGGGTCTCTTATACACAAGGGTCTCTTATACATGGGAAAATACGGTACATAAAACTACACAGTACTACGTAACAGGGCTGAGCATTCTCTACTAGAAAACAAATTCGAAACGAATCGAATTTGTGACTTTCAAATTTGAATCGAATCGAATTTCGGTATTTCGAATTCGAACGCTGAAAGATTTTCGAACCAATGGTAAGAAGCGGTCTTACAGAGATTATGCACGTGATTCGATTTTGTTGTGCAGTAAAATCACCAATAATTTATTTAAAAATTGTATCCAGAAATTATAGCAAAATTGTGCTAATTGCATGAAGTTTCAAACGTTTTACGGATTGGAAATGTATGTAGTTGAAATGCTAAATTATTCGAATTTATAATTTTAGGTTCAAATAGAATTCGAACTAAACAAACTTGTTTGAATCGAATTCGAACGTTCGATGCTCACACCTACTACATAATAAACAGCTATTAACAGTTATCATCTAGTGCAGGGGTTTGCAAATTGCGGCCCGCCCAGAGAATTTGTGCAGCCCGCTAAGAGATTTGTCAACCTAATGAAAGTGCAGCCCGGGCGATTAATTGAGTGTATCCAGCTGAAGTCCGTGCCACGATCCCAAAGATAGTGCGGGTAGTTTTTTCTACTAGATCGGATGCCATTAACCCTTACAAGACGGTTGTAGCTTAATGTCACTGTACTACACAGACTGTGTGATACACACTACTAATACGCATTGTAATGAAATTACCACTATCTGTCCTGAAAGTAGAAATATATGGTTTGTAATATAAATTTTAATAAGTTCTAAAATAGTTTCTTGAGTGTAGTAGTAATGATGTACGCAAATCGGATGCAAAAAAATCATTATTAGGCCTTTCGGTACTTGGCTCCTTGATCAAACTGCCTGTGGCCTGCAGGAATTGCGTGAAAGTTTAATGTGGCCCGGCTAGTCAGATAATTTGCACACCCCTGATCTAATGAAACAAGGTATCTTTCATACTGGCAAAGTCATCTTCACTGAAGTGAGTGCTGCCTTCCGGCACAAGGTCTCCTGGTCTCTCAAGGACGTCAAATCTCGCCGGAGTGGCAAAGATCTTTGCCATATCCTCCTCCATCGTAACGAACGGAGGCTCCACACCTCCTTGCTCCTCCTGTGAATGAAAGCAAACAAGGAGATTATTACGAGCGTACCTCTTTACCTGCAACTCAACCTACCACTTTCATGCATGCTAAATTTACAGAAGATTTCTTAAAGGAAAGGTCAACACTTTTAGGAGGTTAGGCCTATTTCAATGTTCGCGAAAAATGTTAGAAGGATTTAGTAATAAAACTGCAATAAGCGCCTCGTGTAATTAGTAAAATCACTTTAAAGTCGCGATCACTTCTTGCTTGGGTGCTCCCATTTTCAATGACCATTCTTCCAATGACGTCATTCGTCTTGAAGAAAAGTACCGCCACTGTCAATCTTCGTCAAAAGTGTAATAAGTTTTTACAAAAAAATTAAATAACTAATCTTGTAATATTTTTGCACGAACAGTAGGCAAGCTGCAGAAGTTTGAATTAGTTTAAGAAACGGAAAGTCACGATTCGCTTATGAAAAGTCATGAAGTCTCCCAGTTACGTCATGACTTTTTTAAGTGAATGGCAGCAACCACCGCATCTGAAAATTTCTATTCAGAGGTCGTATATTTTAAATTTATGCTTTATAGACAATTCTTTACAAATTTCTTTGTTATATTTTTCTAAGTGTAAACGATAATAATAAAATAAACCCAACATAATGAGTGACTTGTTCTTTCCTTTAATTACTACAATCTCATAGGTAGAACAATACTGATACTGCAGTGGATGCAAATGATTTAGCAGCATTAATTACTACAATCTCGTAGGTAGAACAATACTGATACTGCAGTGGATGCAAACGATTTAGCAGCATTAATTACTACAATCTCATAGGTAGAACAATACTGATACTGCAGTGGATGCAAACGATTTAGCAGCATTAATTACTACAATCTCATAGGTAGAACAATACTGATACTGCAGTGGATGCAAATGATTTAGCAGCATTAATTACTACAATCTCATAGGTAGAACAATACTGATACTGCAGTGGATGCAAACGATTTAGCAGCATTAATTACTACAATCTCATCGGATAACACTGGTTTACTGCTTTTTTAATATTATCACCCGTTATGTCATGTACGCAGAGCTGTTTTCTTCGGGGGGGTGTTTCTTGCTTGTTTCTCTCAAACTGCTGTTGAGTTATAGTGTTTCGCTGAAAGATTGTGCATATTGCCCTAGCCAGTTGCGCACACAGAGTGAAAATAATGTCACAAAATAAAAATAAGCTACTGTTACCAAAAAAAAAATTCTCTTTTTCTCTTATATACAGCATGTAATCAAAAAATTATATTATTATATTAGTGGCACTATATATATTAATATAATAACTAAATTATAATAATTAATGTTTTATAATTATTGTTGCTATAATTAATGTTTTGTACAGGGATTGCCTGTAGTTAAAATTAGTGGGGCGCTGCTATACAAAATTTTTAGCCATTGTGTAAAGCACGATCTGCCACTGGGGGTGCTGCAGTTCCACGGTACCTGTACACGATCTGCCACTGGGGGTGCTGCAGTTCCACAGTACCTGTACACGGTCTGCCGCTGGGGGTGCTGCAGTTCCACGGCACCTATACACGAACTGCCACTGGGGGTGCTGCAGTTCCACGGTACCTGTACACGATCTGCCACTGGGGGTGCTGCAGTTCCACGGTACCTATACACGATCTGCCACTGGGGGTGCTGCAGTTCCACGGTACCTATACACGATCTGCCACTGGGGGTGCTGCAGTTCCACGGCACCTATACACGATCTGCCACTGGGGTGCTGCAGTTCCACGGTACCTATACACGATCTGCCACTGGGGGTGCTGCAGTTCCACGGTACCTATACACGATCTGCCACTGGGGGTGCTGCAGTTCCACGGTACCTATACATGATCTGCCACTGGGGGTGCTGCAGTTCCACGGTACCTATACACGATCTGCCACTGGGGGTGCTGCAGTTCCACGGTACCTATACACGATCTGCCACTGGGGGTGCTGCAGTTCCACGGTACCTGTACACGATCTGCCACTGAGGGTGTTGCAGTCCCACGGTACCTATACACGATCTGCCACTGGGGGTGCTGCAGTTCCACGGTACCTATACACGATCTGCCACTGGGGGTGCTGCAGTTCCACGGTACCTATACACGATCTACCACTGGGGGTGCTGCAGTTCCACGGTACCTATATGTGAGCTGCCACTGGGGGTGCTGCAGTTCCACGGTATCTATACACGATCTGCCACTGGGGGTGCTGCAGTTCCACGGTACCTATACACGATCTGACACTGGGGGTGCTGCAGTTCCACGGCACCTATACACGATCTACCACTAGGGGTGCTGCAGTTCCACGGTACCTATACACGATCTGCCACTGGGGGTGCTGCAGTTCCACGGCACCTATACACGATCTGCCACTGGGGGTGCTGCAGTTCCACGCCACCTATACACGATCTGCCACTGGGGGTGCTGCAGTTCCACGGTACCTATACACGATCTGCCACTGGGGGTGCTGCAGTTCCGCGGTACCTATACACGATCTGCCACTGGGGGTGCTGCGGTTCCACGGTACCTATACACGATCTGCCACTGGGGGTGCTGCAGTTCCACGGTACCTATACACGATCTGCCACTGGGGGTGCTGCAGTTCCACGGTACCTATACACGATCTGCCACTGGGGGTGCTGCAGTTCCACGGTACCTATACACGATCTGCCACTGGGGGTGCTGCAGTTCCACAGTACCTATACACGAGCTGCCACTGAGGGTGCTGCAGTTCCACGGTACCTATACACGATCTGCCACTGGGGGTGCTGCAGTTCCACGATACCTATACACGATCTGTCACTGGGGGTGCTGCAGTTCCACGATACCTATACACGATCTGCCACTGGGGGTGCTGCAGTTCCACGGTACCTATACACGATCTGCCACTGGGGGTGCTGCAGTTCCACGGTACCTGTACACGATCTGCCACTGAGGGTGTTGCAGTCCCACGGTACCTATACACGATCTGCCACTGGGGGTGCTGCAGTTCCACGGTACCTATACACGATCTGCCACTGGGGGTGCTGCAGTTCCACGGTACCTATACACGATCTGTCACTGGGGATGCTGCGGTTCCACGGTACCTATACACAATCTGCCACTGAGGGTGTTGCAGTTCCACGGTACCTATACACGATCTGCCACTGTTTTTGTACCTTGATTTCTTTTACTTTGTTGTTTAGCTAAAGAGGCACAGTGCAAACATAAAAAAGACTTGAGTATGGAATTTGATTATTACGTAGGTAAATTATTGTTTTGTTAGCTAGTCAGAGGACCTTGGGACTATATATACGATAACTTAGTATATGTATAAACAAACAGGTGCATGACGTGTATATTCATATGCAAAGAATAAACAACTTGTTGACATGTGGCTTTACTAAATAAACAAGTAGTTCTGAATTGCTATTCTGGGATTAGTGTTGTATTTATTACATTCCTGCATAGTTACTGGTTTAACTTCCGATCATTTTGCTGTTGTTGTTTTTTTTAGATTCACGAGTGAATTATGGATCCCGATCAGATAGGAATCACCGTGGAAAGCCAACTGTTGAGTGAAGACTCTGATAAGGTATGGAAAACTGTGTTTTCATCAAAACGTTTAGCAAGTTGTCGTAATTGTCAGGGATGAGAATTTTCCGCGGATACGTGGAATTACGAGTTTTTGGAAGACCAGTAGTGCCATTTTTGTAAATCGCGTAAATTCGTTGAGAAAACTTTTACGGACCCAGTACGTTATTTCACAAGCTGACCGCTAGTTGGCAGGCCGTCACTTTGTTTACATCACGTACATCAGTGTAACCACGTGTATATCTCTATGTATAAAAATATAGAATCAATTGTGCGGAGTTATTTGAGTCAATTGCAGACAGTTTTTATATACTTTTGCATAGGAGCGGCCAGTACTTAGGTGTTTTTGAGACAATTAGGTATCATGTATCCTTGATAGTTGGGTATTTTAAATTATGCATGAAATAAGGTAATTGATATTTTAAGTCCACTTAGAGGCTCTCTATGGTCACAAAATTGCAATTTGTTGCTGGCTCCCAGGGGGCTTTGCCCCTCAACTCCATTGGTGGACATAGGTGACCCCAAAAATCCCGGCCTGTTTCAGAGTTTTTTGCAATTTGTCATTCTCATCCCTGAATTATAGGCATCTGTGACGATATTTTTCATTGGTTTTGAATCGTGAGATGTAGCTAGCAGAAAGCGCTTCAGAAAGCGCTTACATATTGTTTAATAGAGGAATTAGTTTATGTGATTCAATGCCAATCCAAACATTATTTAAATTACTCGCCTGCTTCCGATGAGACAGAAACCTGTACAAATATTGTGGGTCTTTTCTGTAAAGTGCAAGTATTTTGTTGTAGTTAAGTCTACTTTACCTTCAACAACATGTTAGCTAAGAAGTACACGGAAATGCATGTTATAACAAGCTATGACAGCAAATGGAAATGTATTGGTTGCCACATATGTGTAAGACAGAGTATGCAAAAACTACAGAGAAATTTTACAATTTTTGTTTTTGCAATTTATATTTTTGATTCGGTAATTGCATTTAGAGGAAAGTGATTTTTTTATTTCATTTCATATTTATTTATTAACTAAACCCACAACAACCGTTATAGCACTTCACTAAACTCTTCTACAAGTAATAACATATTAATGGCCTAATAAATGTAGTTATATTCGCTATGAGAAATGATAAAATGAATCTTGTTTATTTATAGAAGAGTGTAAACACGTCTCAACTTTAATAATTGTGTTTTACGACTTGTCCGTGCGCAGGGGTTAGAATTTGTTATTATAAAGCATAATCTGTGTAACTAGAACAGAAATGCCTGACTGCATTAGTAACGTTAGTTTCTGAAAAATAATCTTGCCGAGAAAATGGGTAGTTGAATCCACGCATGATTAACCCTTTCATACCCGTTGTATCCCGTGGGATACGAGAATATTCTCCGCCTTTAAAATTAATAAAATTTTAAAACTGACAGTTATTTGATCTGTTAATAGTTATTTTGATTTACGCCAATAACAATAGACTAAAAATGGTGATAAAATGACAAACTAGAAAATCTACGTAACATAAAAAACTGCGCAAGGTACAGTACTATAGAGACGACTTTGTACAGATCAGCATAGCATGCATACTAAATGTCTTAAATACTTTAAAAAATTATCAGCAGTTGCAAAATGAAGCACATTTTATGCTTCCGTTGAATCCCAATGTATCCCCTGGGATACAGGCTATATTTAGCACGCGGGCACAGGTAGAAAAAAATAATTATTATGTGTAAACAAGATGGACATACTGAACAAAAGTACCAAGCCAAAATTTTTTTTCTTATTAAAAAATAATTTGGGACTGAAAGGGTTTACTAAGATGCATAAAATGTGTCTTCTCTTTAAGTGAATAGTCATTCAATTATTCAATTTAAAATAATCTCTTTTTAGGACATATTTTGGTTAGTTTGTTTATTCTTTCTACAGCACATGTGAATATACATACACTGGTAGTGAATTATTAGTCCTGTACCAATAAAATTATAGTTATTTTTCTGTTTTTGGGACGTATTTTGGTTAGTTTGTTTATTCTTTCTACAGCACGTGTGAATATGCACACACTAGTAGTGAATTATTAAGACTGTACCAATAAAACCAATAGTCATTTTTCTATTTTTGGGACGTATTTTGGTTAGTTTGTTTATTCTTTCTACAGCACATGTTAATATGCACACAATGGTAAGGAATTATTAGGACTGTGCCAATAAAACCGTAAAATGGTTACTTTCATGGATTTCTTCGGTTTTGCAGAATAATTGTTCTTCTTCTTGTATCATGGATGTTTACAGTGATGTCAAATATAATAGAGAGATTTGACGCAACTGGTCATGCGAGTCCAGTGCTAAAGTATTAATTATTATCTTAGCTATTTACACTTGCCCTGAAGACCTTTGCACATTTGTGCACATGTGCTTGCATACCTGACCCGTTATGCCTGTTTATACTGTTCATTTGGGCCATTAACATTCGCGTGTTCGACTGTGTGACTCTTATGGTTACATAATTCACTGTTATCACTGCTGCATGGAAGTTGCTTAGAACTTGTTTCTTCGTATTTCCTTATGAGTGAAGTATGTTGTCTTTTAAACAGGTCAATTTATGCATCTTGACTTTTTCATTAAACAAGCTGTGAAGATTAATATTTTGCTTTATGAGTTCAACTGTTTGACTCTTGTGGTTACATAATTCAGTGTTATCACTGCTACTTAGAAGTTGTTTAGAAATTGTTTCTTTTGATTTCCTTATGAGTGAAGTATGTTGTCTTTTAAACAGGTCAATTTATGCATCTTGACTTTTTCATTATACAAGTTGTGAAGATTAACATTGTAATATTTTGCTTGCTGATTATGAAGTTGTCTCAAAAAAAGAAGTTTGGAACTTGTTTGTTGTTTATCTTTCTTGTTTGCTAACAAGTCAAGTGTGATGATTTTAAAACAGACTGTTTTGAAGTTTATGCAATTTTAACTTTTGATGCACAGTGAAGATTAATGTTTTACCAGTTTATTTGACCGTTATGAATTTATCTAAAAAAAGAAGTTTGGAACTTGTTTGTTGTTTATCTTTCTTGTTTACTAACAAGTCAAGATGCATAAATTGACCTGTTTAAAAGACAACATACTTCACTCATAAGGAAATACGAAGAAACAAGTTCTAAGCAACTTCCATGCAGCAGTGATAACAGTGAATTATGTAACCATAAGAGTCACACAGTCGAACACGCGAATGTTAATGGCCCAAATGAACAGTATAAACAGGCATAACGGGTCAGGTATGCAAGCACATGTGCACAAATGTGCAAAGGTCTTCAGGGCAAGTGTAAATAGCTAAGATAATAATTAATACTTTAGCACTGGACTCGCATGACCAGTTGCGTCAAATCTCTCTATTATATTTGACATCACTGTAAACATCCATGATACAAGAAGAAGAACAATTATTCTGCAAAACCGAAGAAATCCATGAAAGTAACCATTTTACGGTTTTATTGGCACAGTCCTAATAATTCCTTACCATTGTGTGCATATTCACATGCGCTGTAGAAAGAATAAACAAACTAACCAAAATACGTCCCAAAAATAGAAAAATGACTATTGGTTTTATTGGTACAGTCTTAATAATTCACTACTAGTGTGTGCATATTCACACGTGCTGTAGAAAGAATAAACAAACTAACCAAAATACGTCCCAAAAACAGAAAAATAACTATAATTTTATTGGTACAGGACTAATAATTCACTACCAGTGTATGTATATTCACATGTGCTGTAGAAAGAATAAACAAACTAACCAAAATACGT
>JAQGDQ010001466.1:0-39533 GCA_030141605.1 Tubiluchus corallicola | reverse complement strand
CAGTACTGCCACAACCATTTAACTCTAGTAGTTGGCACTTCCGTTAAGTTTGATTTTTATATTGCATACTGTGCCTAACTGTATTAAAGGAAAGCATTAACCAGTGCTGTTATACAGTGTAACTGTTTTCTCTATCTTTGTGTCTAATAACAAGTTTTTCTTTAGTATAGAAATTACTAACCATTATCTGTGTTGTCTGCTTTGATGTGTTCTATTAAAAATTGCAACCATATATGCAGTGGGATTATAATCTAAATATATATGTTACTTTTTGTACTTCATTGTCACAGTAATGCAGTCAGTTACTGCATTGTGGTGTACACCCACATACATTTGTATTGTGTAAATATGTGTATAGATAATATTTAAGTTATGGCTTTATAAATAATTGGCTCTTGCTGTACAGTTAAACTTTTTAATCTCATTTGAATGTTTTGTCTATACATATTATGCTGTACATTGTAGCTAAAAATTGTATCTGTATTGTACAGCAAGTTATTAATAACAGTATTCTGACTCAAAAACAGTCTACTTCTGAGACTAAACGCAGCCTTCCTAAGTATGCAGGAAAAACTCGGTACATTGTATCTAAAAATTGAATCAGTATTGTACAGCAAGTTATTAATAACAGTATTCTGACTCAAAAACAGTCTACTTCTCAGACTAAACACAGCCTTCCTACGTATACAAGAAAAACTTGGTACATTGTATCTAAAAATTGTATCAGTATTGTACAGCAAGTTATTAATAACAGTATTCTGACACAAAAACAGCCTACTTAACAGACTAAACACAGCTTTCCTACGTATGCAAGAAAAATTGGTACATTGTAGCTAGCGTACATTTGACTTTCATTACTGCGAGTAGGAAGATTAAAGAGTCCTCTAATCCATGCCATGATTTCGTTGAATTCAATGTTGTTTGCACTTTTACCATATCTTCACAACAGGTGGCAGAGACATATTTTCTCGTGAGGTATTTATCTGCCACGGGGTTTTGAACAACGTATTAACACCGTTTAAAAAGTCGCTAAAGTCTTGTGTATACAAACTTTCCATCTATTTCTGTACATTTACAGGTCAACAGCTATGACGCATGGAAGGAGATGCCGAACTGGAGGTCAAGCGACTTTTACTCTTCTGGTAAACTTTCACAGTATAACACTAAGAGCCATCCGACCTGCACTGAAGACCCAAATTGCTAAAAAGAATGAATGCAATGTAAATTTACCCAAAAAAGAGGCAAATTCGCAGTCTCACCAGTGAGAGGGCAGGTCATTATTGTACTTGAAAGAAACTTGAAATGAAATATGAGAAAGAATTCTGATTTTCATGCGTTAAAGGAAAGACAGACGATTGATTAGACTCAAACTCATTTTAATTTACTGTCCAATATATACATTTTTTACTTATAAAAGTTACCAATTGTTTCTAATAATTGAATAACTACCATGGAAAGTTAATTAACGGCAAGCGAACACAGTTATCGCTTACGTCACAAACCAACCACAAATTCTACAATGGTAGGCATCTTACCTGCTAGTCAAGCACGTTTGCCTAAGCGAAGATTGATAAGCGACGTTGATGTGATGTCACGAACATGGACTTTTCATCACAGACTGACACTGCAGTTCATGATCATGCTTATCACGGTACAGCGCCCATTTATCGGCCAAGCTAATGTGACAAAAAAGCGCCATTGCTAGTTTTAATTGATTCCCGGAGCTTTGAAAGCTTAACAAAATTTAACTATCCGAGGTAATTAATATTTGATCTAACCTCTTATTTGAAAAAATTAACTTTTGTAAATTTGTTTTTCTAATTTAACACGATTGCTTACAGCAGTCGTTGACTGGTTGTACATATAATATTTTCATGTATTTTATTATACCTGTAGATGTGTATAACTTGTGCAATAAAGATTATATATATATATATATATATATATATATAATATATATATAATCTGACATACTATACTCCACCGTCCTAACAACTAAGTGGTCCGCCATTAATGCCACTCGCCCACCAAAATTAATAATGTGAGCATCTCCCAGGGTATTGCCAATGTTGAAAAAGGTGTAGCGTCATAATAAAAAATTCTTGATTCGCAACGGATCGCCATGAACTTACTGCATCGAATTCCGCATCGCGCGAGGCAGTTAAATTTTTTTAATCCGCCATTTTCAATTCAAGATGGCAGCGATAATATTTTCGAAATATGGCTACATGAATCGTTGACGAATCGTCATGAAATTTTACAAAAACATATACTAGAACGAATTTCATTTGGGATGAAGGAGTCGGATTTTCAATCCGCCATCTTGACTTCAAGATGGCAGCGATAACATCATAAAAATTATTTTGAAAAAAGCCTAAAGTTACGTGAATCCACACTAGTAATGTACTAGAACAAATTACGCTTCGATTGGTGGAGTGGAATTTTCCATTTGACGCCTTGATTCAAAATCGATTGCAATGAATTGAAAAAAATCTAGAATCCTGAAAAAAATCAATTATCTTGAGATCAGCGAGTCCGTCGACCATTATAGCTCAAGTCGAAATTGTTTTTATTGACGACTGCTCTTTTACGAAATTATTATATGTATTGATACAAGCTCTGGCACAAGTAATTCGCATTATTATTATTATCATCATCATCATCATCATCATCATCATCATCATCATCATCATCATCATCATCATCATCATCATCATCATCATCATCATCATCATCATCATCATCATCATCATCATCATCATCATCATCATCATCATCATCATCACCACCATCATCATCATCATCATCATCATCATCATCATCATCATCATCATACTGAGTGACTTGTTCTTTCCCAACATACTGTGTGACTTGTTCTTTCCCAACATACTGAGTGACTTGTTCTATCCCAACATACTGAGTGACTTGTTCTTTCCCAACATACTGAGTGACTTGTTCTTTCCTAACATACTGAGTGACTTGTTCTTTCCCAACATACTGAGTGACTTGTTCTTTCCCAACATACTGAGTGACTTGTTCTTTCCCAACATACTGAGTGACTTGTTCTTTCCCAACATACTGAGTGACTTGTTCTTTCCCAACATAGTGAGTGACTTGTTCTATCCCAACATACTGAGTGACTTGTTCTTTCCCAACATACTGAGTGACTTGTTCTTTCCTAACATACTGAGTGACTTGTTCTTTCCCAACATACTGAGTGACTTGTTCTTTCCCAACATACTGAGTGACTTGTTCTTTCCCAACATACTGAGTGACTTGTTCTTTCCCAACATACTGAGTGACTTGTTCTTTCCCAACATACTGAGTGACTTGTTCTATCCCATCATGCTGAGTGACTTATTCTTTCCCAACATACTGAGTGACTTGTTCTTTCCCAACATACTGAGTGACGTGTTCTTTCCCAATATACTGAGTGACTTGTTCTTTGCCATCATACTGAGTGACTTGTTCTTTCCCAACATACTGAGTGACTTGTTCTTTCCCAACATACTGAGTGACTTGTTCTTTGCCAACATACTGAGTGACTTGTTCTTTGCCAACATACTGAGTGACTTGTTCTTTGCCAACATACTGAGTGACTTGTTCTTTGCCAACATACTGTGTGACTTGTTCTTTCCCAACATACTGAGTGACTTGTTCTTTCCCAACATACTGAGTGACTTGTTCTTTCCCAACATACTGAGTGACTTGTTCTTTCCCAACATACTGAGTGACTTGTTCTTTCCCAACATACTGAGTGACTTGTTCTTTCCCAACATACTGAGTGACTTGTTCTTTCCCAACATACTGAGTGACTTGTTCTTTCCCAACATACTGAGTGACTTGTTCTTTCCCAACATACTGAGTGACTTGTTCTTTCCCAACATACTGAGTGACTTGCAGACTTTTCTTTCCCAACATACTGAGTGACTTGTTCTTTCCCAACATACTGAGTGACTTGTTCTTTCCCAACATACTGAGTGACTTGTTCTATCCCATATGCTGAGTGACTTATTCTTTCCCAACATACTGAGTGACTTGTTCTTTCCCAACATACTGAGTGACTTGTTCTTTCCCAATATACTGAGTGACTTGTTCTTTGCCATCATACTGAGTGACTTGTTCTTTCCCAACATACTGAGTGACTTGTTCTTTCCCAACATACTGAGTGACTTGTTCTTTGCCAACATACTGTGTGACTTGTTCTTTCCCAACATACTGAGTGACTTGTTCTTTCCCAACATACTGAGTGACTTGTTCTATCCCATCATGCTGAGTGACTTATTCTTTCCCAACATACTGAGTGACTTGTTCTTTCCCAACATACTGAGTGACTTGTTCTTTCCCAATATACTGAGTGACTTGTTCTTTGCCATCATACTGAGTGACTTGTTCTTTCCCAACATACTGAGTGACTTGTTCTTTGCCAACATACTGTGTGACTTGTTCTTTCCCAACATACTGAGTGACTTGTTCTTTCCCAGCATACTGAGTAACTTGTTCTTTGCCAACATACTGAGTGACTTGTTCTTTCCCAACATACTGAGTGACTTGTTCTTTCCCAACATACTGAGTGACTTGTTCTTTCCCAACATACTGAGTGACTTGTTCTTTCCCAACATACTGAGTGACTTGTTCTTTCCTTTGACTAGTCTGAGTGCGCAGAATGAGTCGCACATTTTGAGTAGTTTTGCGTATTATTAGTAATACTGAGTAGATTGAGTAATTTGGTGATCAGATCAAGCAGTTTAGGTGCATAAACTAAACTGCTAAGATGCCCAGAATGAATATCGTAATTGCACAGATTCAGAAAGTTCGACGTAGTTAAACATTTCCAGCAGTCAGAGTTGCTTAGCATATTTTTTGGCGACACAAAATCATAATCAAATACAAAATTAATATAATCAACCTCAGCAGTTTTCCTGCCCTGATTAATTCGCTTATTGAACAGGATATTTACATTTATGTAAGTAATAGTTTATAAGCAAATGAATATTATTATTAAATTTGTCATTTTTCCTTGTTTCTTTGCCAAAGTACTTCCTGGAAGTACAAAAATTGAGGAAGGGAGATGCAAACAATTATATGTTAAAGGAAAACCAGACGACTGTGTAAACCTGAGTTCAAAATAAAGAATGCTCTAAAATATTGAAAACTATAACAGCTTTTTTCAAATAAGAGGTTAGATCAAATATTAATTACCTCGGATAGTTAAATTTTGTTAAGCTTTCAAAGCTCCGCGAATCAATTAAAACTAGCAATGGCGCTTTTTTGTCACATTAGCTTGGCCGATAAATGGGCGCTGTACCGTGATAAGCATGATCATGAACTGCAGTGTCAGTCTGTGATGAAAAGTCCATGTTCGTGACATCACATCAACGTCGCTTACCAATCTTCGCTTAGGCAAACGTGCTTGACGCGCAGATAAGATGCCTACCATTGCACAAATTGTGGTTAGTTTGTGACGAAAGCGATAACTGTGTTCGGTTGTCGTTAATTAACTTTCCATGGTAGTTATTCAATTATTAGAAACAATTGGTAACTTTTATAAGTAAAAAATGTATATTTTGGACAGTAAATTAAAATGAGTTTGAGTCTAATCAATCGTACGTTTTTCCTTTAACGCATGAAAATGAGAATTCTTTCTCATATTTCATTTCAAGTTTCTTTCAAGTACAATAATGACCTGCCCTCTCACTGGTGAGACTGCGAATTTGCCTCTTTTTTGGGTAAATTTACATTGCATTCATTCTTTTTAGCAATTTGGGTCTTCAGTGCAGGTCGGATGGCTCTTAGTGTTATACTGTGAAAGTTTACCAGAAGAGTAAAAGTCGCTTGACCTCCAGTTCGGCATCTCCTTCCATGCGTCATAGCTGTTGACCTGTAAATGTACAGAAATAGATGGAAAGTTTGTATACACAAGACTTTAGCGACTTTTTAAACGGTGTTAATACGTTGTTCAAAACCCCGTGGCAGATAAATACCTCACGAGAAAATTCGTCTCTGCCACCTGTTGTGAAGATATGGTAAAAGTGCAAACAACATTGAATTCAACGAAATCATGGCATGGATTAGAGGACTCTTTAATCTTCCTACTCGCAGTAATGAAAGTCAAATGTACGCTAGCTACAATGTACCAATTTTTCTTGCATACGTAGGAAAGCTGTGTTTAGTCTGATAAGTAGGCTGTTTTTCTGTCAAAATACTGTTATTAATAACTTGCTGTACAATACAGATACAATTTTTAGCTACAATGTACCAAGTTTTTCTTGCATACGTAGGAAGGCTGCGTTTAGTCTGAGAAGTAGACTGTTTTTGAGTCAGAATACTGTTATTAATAACTTGCTGTACAATACAGATACAATTTTTAGATACAATGTACCAAGTTTTTCCTGCATACGTAGGAAGGCTGCGTTTAGTCTCAGAAGTAGACTGTTTTTGAGTCAGAATACTGTTATTAATAACTTGCTGTACAATACAGATACAATTTTTAGCTACAATGTACCAAGTTTTTCTCGCATACGTAGGAAGGCTGCGTTTAGTCTCAGAAGTAGACTGTTTTTCAGTCACAATACTGTTATTAATAACTTGCTGTACAATACAGATACAATTTTTAGATCGAGCATTTTTAAGTCGTGGCTAAGAATTTTATTTACCCAGTCTATCTCACCCTTTCTTGTGTATAAGCTTACTGTGTTTCTGTAAACAAACTCTATGTTTTTACTTGTGCCTTATTGTTATTCTTGTTCTATAGATAATGTCTGAAATATATTAAATAATAATAATAATAATAATAATAATAATAATAATAATAATAATAATAATAATAATAATAATAATAATAATGATGATGATGATGATGATGATGATGATGATGATGATGATGATGATGATGATGATGATGATGATGATGATGATGATGATGATGATGATGATGATGATGATGATGATGATGATGATGATGATGATGATGATGATGATGATGATTATGATGATGATGATGATGATGATGATGATGATGATGATGATGATGATGATGATGATGATGATGATGATGATGATGATGATGATGATGATGATAATAATAATAATAATAATAATAATAATAATAATAATAATGCGAATTACTTGTGCCAGAGCTTGTACCAATACATATATAATTTCGTAAAAGAGCAGTCGTCAATAAAAACAATTTCGACTTGAGCTATAATGGTCGACGGACTCGCTGATCTCAAGATAATTGATTTTTTTCAGGACTCTAGATTTTTTTCAATTCATTGCAATCGATTTTGAATCAAGGCGTCAAATGGAAAATTCCACTCCACCAATCGAAGCGTAATTTGTTCTAGTACATTACTAGTGTGGATTCACGTAACTTTAGGCTTTTTTCAAAATAATTTTTATGATGTTATCGCTGCCATCTTGAAGTCAAGATGGCGGATTGAAAATCCGACTCCTTCATCCCAAATGAAATTCGTTCTAGTATATGTTTTTATAAAATTTCATGACGATTCGTCAACGATTCATGTAGCCATATTTCGAAAATATTATCGCTGCCATCTTGAATTGAAAATGGCGGATTAAAAAAATGTAACTGCCTCGCGCGATGCGGAATTCGATGCAGTAAGTTCATGGCGATCCGTTGCGAATCAAGAATTTTTTATTATGACGCTACACCTTTTTCAACATTGGCAATACCCTGGGAGATGCTCACATTATTAATTTTGGTGGGCGAGTGGCATTAATGGCGGACCTCGCGTGAAATTAAAATTGACTTACAAAATATCACTTTACACATTAACATCGACAACGCATGCGCACAAAACATTTTAAAATGACGTAAACATTCGTATTTTTACAGTGAGCCTTTTTTTATTTCGATTAATAGATGGAATTTACATTATACTGCTGGTAATACATAGACGTAATCATCATTTGTAGCTATTTTATCATTTTTGTAAGGGGGCCTCTCATTTTTGAGTAGCGTGTTCTTTAATTTCTTTTTGAGATCTTTTAAACTGAAGATTTTATTGGCAATATACATTCTATATACATTATATTATATAAAATAAAATATCATGCTGCATTATTATTCAAAGACAGTACATGTATGTGTAAACTACAAATATATTTTCGTAATATTAAGGCGGTTGCACTTGGTAGCAGAACGACTCTTTCACAGTAACACGCGAATGGATATTTGCACTTTAAAATACACTTGTTTCGTTTTTATTACCTCCCAACGTTTTTTCATCTTCCGTGTACCTACCCTGTGGTGAAACGATTGTGCAAAGAGAAAATTATATAAAGCTAGACTCTATAAAGTAGTTACTCTGCGGTGGCACAAGCGTCACGGTTACCATTCAAGCGTCAAGGTTACCGCAGTTTTTCGACATTGTTAATTAGCATTCTTACCTAAATGAGAAATTCGTGTATTTAAATGCGTCACAAGATCTAGAAGTTATTAAAATTAATGCCAGATTGGTCCATAAAGTATTTGAAGACAAGTCCGTCTGAAATAACTTACTGCAAGCCTGACTGACTGACTAACTGTAATATATATTAAGTTCATAAGTAATATTAATATTAAGTTCATGACATGAAAAACTACGGCCAAATCACGTTGAAAACACCGGTTCTCGTCTCATCACCGAAGTTAAGCAACGTAGAGCCTGGTTGGTACTTGGATGGGTGACCGCCTAGGAATACCAGGTGCTGTAGACTTGCAGCATGCCCAATTCAGCCACAGTCGACGCTGCAGCTCCATCAATGTGATCAATAACTGAATCTGTTGGCGCAGACTCCATTGTCTTCCGAGACAGAAGGATGCCGACAACAACAAAGACATGTATGTTGCTCTGTTGTATGTGTTTTTTTTGCTGCTTGAACAATTCTACCACTTGTAAGTAGTTTCATTGTTTCAACGTAGATTGTTTCTTTATTTCCAGTTTTTATTTATCTCTTATAATAAGCCTTTCCACAGTTTCGATGTGCGCACGCGCAAATAGCCTAGCTTTAGTCATTTAGTCATTTATTTCACCATACACATTTACAGGTTACATATACAATATCAGTGAAAGGGCCTACAATGGATATAATACAAATAAAAAATACTGCACAGGAAAAGCCTCAAGCACTGTTTACTTATATACGAATGTAAATGTAACATTTACATTCTCATAAACAGCTTGAGAACATGACTGCGCCCTATGTTCTGTCATGCACAATATAAATTATGCTGTTAATAGCATTTATACGCTATTTTATGTAACTTCATTATTTAGATTTACTTTCAGTTTGCTGTTATTGGTTCATTCTGACACGCCACTTACTTTTCTTTTCGGGTTTCACTTTCAGAATTTTAAATTATTTTGCCTGAAAATTTGTTTCTCTAAATTTACCCAAAGATTTGCAATCATAATCTATGCTTAGCAGGTTTATCTGTTTATGGAAAATGGAAAACGTTTATCTGTAGACAGGTAAAAAGTTGTCAGGAAGGATAGTACAGGTGACAAGTAAAGACTTACCTTGTAAAAAGCTAGGCTATTTGCGCGTGCGCACAACGAAACTGTGGAAAGGCTTATTATAAGAGATAAAGGAAAACTGGAAATAAAGAAACAATCTACGTTGAAACAATGAAACTACTTACAAGTGGTAGAATTGTTCAAGCACCAAAAAAAAACGCATACAACAGAGCAACATACATGTCTTTGTTGTTGTCGGCATCCTTTTGTCTCGGAAGACAATGGAGTCTGCGCCAACAGATTCAGTTATTGATCACATTGATGGAGCTGCAGCGTCGACTGTGGCTGAATTGGGTTCCTGCAAGCCTACAGCACCTGGTATTCCTAGGCGGTAACCCATCCAAGTACCAACCAGGCTCTACGTTGCTTAACTTCGGTGATGAGGCGTAGAGACTTACCTAAGACTTACCTCAACTTACTTAAAACTTAAAAAATCGTCTTGAAATTTTATGCCACCTACATACTGCCTTTTTGCATATTGGACTTGTGTCGGTAGCATCGCTGTATAAAACATGAAAATTTTCGCTGTATTAAAAAGTCCTGCGATGACCACTAGACGCAGCCATTTTGGCGAGAGTGCCTACTAAATAAACAAACAGGTGGCAGCACCGTGGCAGTAATTGAAAACTAAATTAAAACCAAAAAAGGGCATATGCACCAACTACACTTACAACAATAACATGATAGGTTCCCAAAATAAAACAGTCGTTTTATGTAGACCATTAGATTATATCAAATTTCCAGCGAAAGCTAGATCCACAATTAACAATAATTCGCTGGTGTGGAAACTAGTCTAGTAAGTCTACCCTTCCTAAGCCATAAGACATGCCAGTTTATCATCCAATAATGGCCGACTTTGATAACCATCCGATGATACGCTTACAAACAATAATGGAGCATAAAGTTCACAATTACACACAGGTAGGTCAGTAGAAAATGTCGAACACATTGTTTGTTAAGAAACTGCAACATTTAACCTTGTTTATGATCAGACGTTTTAGGCACAAAGTTTAACCTAGCCACTGGGGGGGGGGGGCGGTGGCAAGCCAGCCCAACTCAGTGCCGCTCCCAAGCACGGATAAATAGTGAGGGTTAGGGTCAGGAAGGGCATCCGCCTGTAAAAACTGCGCCAAAACCTTCTATGAATGAGTCGGTGAGACTTAAAGGGAAAGTCCACAAATAAGTGGTCAGACCCGCTCTAATCTATGGGCTGGAAGCAGCTTCTCTAAAGAAGATCGAAGAGAAGAAAATGGGTGTGGTGGAGATGAGGATGTTGAGATGGATGGTGGGAATAACAAGAAGAGATAAAATTAGAAATAATAATAACAGAGGAACAGTAAAAGTAGTGGAAGCCTCGCAAGATTGCGATGGTATGGACACCTGAAAAGAAGAGTCGGTGAAGATCATGTGGGAATTGAAGACATAAATGAAGAGATGGTCAACAACAGGAATGCGTGGAGAAGACTCATTCACAACGGCGACCCCGCATAGGGAAAAGCTGGGAAGAAGAAGAAGAAGAAGTTTTAGGCACAAAGTTTACAGAAAAGAATGAAAGGGCAAACGTATTGTGCAGAAAAAATACGTTTGAAAATTTTAAGACGCAGATTTGAGATATGGTGATATATCTAAATAGTGCACAGCATTGAAAGCATTCGCATCATAAATTAATCTTCCATTATAAAATATAGTAAATATGCAAATATATATGTAAACATGATATATACGACATTAGCGTTTATAGCGCCACACAGCTGCATGTTCAAAATATAAGCTTCCCCACCATTAATAATAAGACTGGTTAGGTCATCTCTTTGCTAAATTAACGATGACGTTTCTTTAAGAACGGCTTAGGTTTTTAAATCTCTTTCGTTAAAGTTCATGTTTTACTGATCCACAGTTAGTATACTGCTGCCATGTTTTATTTCAAAATGGCCGCCTTTATACAACTGCATGATCACAAACAGAAAAAACTCTATTTTTTTTATATCCACCACATTTTGAAGTACAGTATAAATATATACATTATATACCACCACATTTTGAAGTACAGTATAAATATATACATTATATACATTATATATTTATATAAATAAATGAATTTAAGACCTATAATAATGCAAAGCGTTTGTGGTAATAGTAAAAATGATTTCGTTGTATAGTGAATAGTGCTTTGTATTGAAAGCGAAAATTGAAGTACAGTTGAACAATACAACATTCTCCATGATATACAAAAACTCAGCAAATTTTGAGTTTAAAATTCAAATTTCGAGTTTACTTAATTTTTCTCACGCATGAGTTTTTGAACGCGTGTACTACGTCACAACTGAACACCACTGAAACGAAAGGTACGGCACCTGTTTTTTGTGCAGCGCGTTTCCGAGATGCAGGTGCTAGTGTCCGTCTAACTAGCCAATGACGAAATTCATGTAGCAGTGAAAAACTATCCGCTTAAACACGAAATTGCTATTCTGTAGTAATAATTCTTTCACGTAAGTGATATTTGAAAAAAAATTGTTCCCTTTTGCTGTAGTTTAAGATGGGGTTCAGTTGTTCCTTAATTCTTTTTAGAAATTCACAGTTGGTAGAAGAGCATTTCAGCAGAAGATGTTTATAAACGCCTTCTGCGCCTCATTGTGGCAGTAAATTGTACTAATACATTGCTTCAAAAGTGCTCTTTTTCAAAATTTCCGAATGGCGACCAAAGTTGTGAAAGAAAAGCGTGTGAGGATCTCCCAGCGTCTGCAGCGAATAGCCCTATAGGCTGAATAGGCTGAACCCTAAGGCCCGGGATCAAAAGGGGCCCGGCAAAATAAAACGAAAAATTTTTTTTTGTAAAAAAAATAAATTCACAAAAGAGCAAGGGGCCCGCCAAAATAAAATATAGAAAAAAGTTTTTTTTTCAAAAGTCAGTCACTATATTTCAAATCGGGTTTACACAAATCAAGTTTACACAAATTAAGTTTACACAATTCAAGTTTACACAATTTAAATTTACACAATTCACGTTTACACAGTTTAAGTTTGAGTTCAAAATTTCAGTTTCCGAATTTTTCTAAGGGCAAAGTCAGTTATAATTTCTGAAAAGTCCATTTTTTCAACATATCTGACTCAATTTTTTCCGATTTATTGAAATTAGCATGTTTATTTTCAAAAACACATCAGCTCAGCAGTGTAGCAACATTTAAAAGGCCCGTTCCAAGCTCAAGCCTAAGGCCCATAAAATCATAATCCGCCGCTGCCCAGCGTGTAAATTTTCAACGAATTTTATCAGCAAGAGTAAATTTGCTTAACAGACTGCACTATAATAAATATTTGTGTTTAGGTTCAGTTAACCCATGTGCGCTGTGACGTGGCAAAAATTGATTATAGTAGCAATATTAATTACATTGTCATAACAGTAAATCTAATAGCACTAAAATATGTCCAAATTTAAAAGACTCATAAATTAGTGTTATAAATTTACAAGCAAATTTAATATCCACCGCACACTGTTTAAACCACTTTCCGAGTCAATTTAACACTTACAATAGTACGCAATAATTAGTAGTAACATTTACATAACATACACAACCTGGGTGATGGGCTTTTAACCTTAATTCTAAGCCAGAACCATCAACAAAGTCCTAATCTTTTAAGTAACGAGGATTTATCAGCACAACAGACCGATGTTTTGTTACTAGTTGTATGTCTCGGTTCTTACAACAATGAAAAACTTGCCACTGAGTCAGAAATTCTTTAAGGTCTTTTGAGATTCTAATCAAAGCTTCGACTGGTACGGAAGTTTGCATTACTCACATTCGATTGAAATGAATTGATTTATTAGCGTTAAAAACGGAAACATTTACAACATTTCTACGTTCCGGTGATTAAAGGAAATAGAATATTTATATTGCAATAGCGTCAAGGAGCGTCAAAGAGTATTGTCAAGGCTAAAAAAGAAGTTCCCAGTAGATATAAAAAGAGTCAAGGACATCAAAGGAAAAACTGTCAAGGAAAGGCGACTGTAGCGTCAAACAAAAGTCAAGAATTTTGGGTGCTACTAGTTAACGTTAAGTCGTCGCCGTCATCAATGTCATCGTCATTATCATCATCATCATCACATCATCATCATCATCATCATTATTATCATCATCGTCACATCATCATCATCATCATCATTATCATTATCATTATCAGCACACACACACACACACACACATCATCATCATCATCATCATCATCATCATCATCATCATCATCATCATCACATCATCACCATCATCATCATCATCGTCATCATTCTATTTGCTACAGAATGCAGTCAGTTAATCATCGCCACGTTTTTTCGTGAGAAACTTTATCCCAATGAAAATTACCCATTTTCATAGATGATCATAGAAATAGAGATTACTTTTCACATAATCAGGTTGTGGGTTCAAATCCTGATTGGTTCATAATTCTTATACACCTTTTTACTTCAATTAATTAACTATTAGGTAGACTATTGTGTTCATTAAGTTTTTTTAACTGATAGCTCACCATAATGTAAAAACTAAAAAACTAAACAATGACTTGTTAAAAGGGATTATAACTTTAAAAATAAATTCTAACGGTGATAGAGCTAATTAATCAATGTGTTTTAGCAGGGATGCTGCAATATTGAAGTGTGTCAAGATGAAGTAGAGTTAGTAGACCATTAAGGTTATAATGAACCAAATACTTGATATGAGCTCATAGGTCAGTCGTAAAATGTCAGTTTTCGTATCGTGTTTATGTAATTAAAAATAAGCTATTATAAATACGTTCCCAGAGAAACGTCGAACTGACGAAATAGTCTATAGGTTTTTGTAACTTTCTCAAACACACTAAAGGGGTGGTAACAGTTTTTAAAGCAGAAGCAACTTCAGAGAGAAACGTAAACTAACTGAGAATCAAATTTCTAAAGTATTTCTGGCGATGGATGATTTAAATACAAGTAAAGCGAGAGCTTGAGTGAACTAAATGAAATCTTAACATTTATCATGGAGGATTAATTAATTTTATAGCGTTTTTAAGTAGAATTTTTAAACTAATGATTTCTTTTTTTATTTTTTTGCTTTTTCTCCGGTGTGTTTCCTTTGCCTTAAAATGCCCATTTTTCATTACGTTTTTAAGAAATCAAGAAATGACACCCCCTTTCTAGAGGGGTGAACATTTCAACAAAAAATCCGCTTTAGCACGAGAATCCCGCGGGATGAAATTAAACCACGTGACATTGTAAATTTTCGCGAAACTAATTGGCGCAATTAGTCTATCATTTTAACTGAGCTACAAAAGTCTCATCAAAAGCAAGTACTTTGATATATTGTACAGTTTTAGACTCAGTACTACATTTCAAAAATCATTTTTAGATTAGCAATAGCTTAACTCAAACAGTACTTTATGATACGTGTTTGGTTTCCAAAACTTGAATATGGGGTATATAGGTGTAGTGTAGGTATAGGTGTAGCTAAAATTATAGGTTTTCTGCACTTTTTATGAGTTTAGCTGCTGATTTTTTTAAATATTAAATTCTGTTTTTCTATAGTATTTTTTCTCTACAGCTGCTCTGGTGTTTACATGTTAAATATAGCGTAAAACTACATCGAAAAAGAAAGAAACTTACCTGCACTGTATGTATTTACGTAATCTCTAAATCTTGTGTAAATGTATTTTGATTTTAAGCTCAACAATCACTAATTTTATTCTTGCACTGCTCACCTCTAGAGCACGAGTTTCTCAAGTGAGTGTAATCCATGCAACACATGCGATTTTTTGAGTCATAATGCTTGCTGGACCATCACGTTTGTAGCCTAGTAGACCGAATAAACTCCAGCCATTGTTATCACAACTGACCTCTGCCCTGCCTTTCACCAATACCAGGGCAGTTTGTTCCTGAATTATGTAGCCTATTACTAATGGCTGCTTTGTGTATGAGTTGTAGTAGATTTTTAGCAACGCTTATTGATATATTCAATATCTTTGTTGCGCAAATTTCTCAAAAGGTAGTTATAAAGCTGTTAAGCGTGTATTTTCTTTATCCTCTGTTCCCCGAACTTGGATCAACCCAACTTTGCCTTTTCTTTCCAAGCTTCACCTAATTCGCAAAGCACTTTGTAAGCCGGATTCGGACACGAGAAAAACCTGACACATTTTTCTTTTAAGCTTAGAGAGTCTAAACTTATTGACACTTGTAAGATTTACTAGAAACAGGCTGAGTCCTCGTCCAATATAGCGCCAAACATGACCTTAAAACTCTTACCTCTTTGCCATGGAAACGCTTGTAAGATTTACTAGAAACAGGCTGAGTTCTCGTCCAATATTGCGCCAAACATGACCTTAAAACTCTTACCTCTTCGCCACGGAAACGCTTGTAAGATTTACTAGAAACAAGCTTAAAGGAAAACCGGACAATTGTGTAAACATTAGTTCAGAATAAAGTATGCTCAGAAACATTGAAAACTACAAAAGCATTTTTCGAATCAAAGCTTAGGTTAAATAATGCTTTCCTGAGATAATTTTAAATGGCGCCTGGTCGACAAATAGGCGCGGTACCGTGATAAGCACCATCATGAACGGCAACGTTCGTTTGTGAAGTAAAGCACATTTTCGTGACATCATATCTGCGTCTTATAGAATCTTCGCTTACGCGAACTTACTTGACTCGCAAGGAAAGATGCCTACTATTGCACAAATTTGGCTAGTTTGTGACGTAAACGATAACTATTTTCGATTGCCGTTAACAAACTTTCCAACCTAGTTATTCTTAAATATAAGAAACAATTGCTAACTTTTATAGGCATGAACATGCATATTTTGGACATCAAATTAAAATAAGATTGAGTTTAATCTATCGTACGATTTTCTTTTAAAAATCATGATTGTTTGCCACGTGAACTTACGAAACTCTCTCATGATTGTCTTGCTGTTACACGGGAACTATCGCCTGACAATATCTCACTTTTGTTTAATCGGAGTGAGTACTACAAGCGGAAGCAAGATGCAAAACATGATAGGAAAATTATCGACTACGTTAATCTTAAACACACGGATAAAGCCGACTTGAATCCATTCAAGACAGAAGCTGACTAAAAGCGAGACCTCATTTTAACTAAATCTGAAACCGTTTGTGAAGTTTAACTAATTCAGTCCAAAGTCAAGTTCCGCGTTAATGAAATGATTTCTTCATGACCTACTGAAATGTGGGAAAATGGAGCGGGTAGTGTGACGTAAACGTGACGTAGTGTGACGTAGTGTGGTAGATACAGGGCAATTTCGTTTTCATGCAATTAGAAGCGTTAAACAAGTTTTTTGGGGTTTTTAAAATGTCTATAATTTTGCTTTTGTGAGAACATAGGCAGCATCGAAAATTTATCATAAGGTTATTAAACGTTTCTTGCTATTGGTGATGAGGAAAACAAATTCTTGAAATAAAATTAATAGCCAACACCTACTTAGGTACCAATTTTTTTAGTTTCATGTTAAATGTTTAATTCATGTACTCTTCAGCCCATATAATGTAATATAATGTAATGTAACGTAGAGTAACATAACATGACGTGACGTGACATGACGTGACGTGACGTGACGTGACGTGACGTGACGTGACGTGACGTGACGTGACGTGACGTGACGTAACGTAACGTAACGTAACGTAACGTAACGTAACATAACATAACATAACATTACATTACATTACATTACATTACATAACCTAACATAACATAACATAACGTAACCTAGTATGACTTAACATGACATGACATGAGATAACGTGACATAACATGACACAACATAGCGTAACATGACGTAACATAACATAACATAACGTAACGTAACGTAACATTACATAACCTAACATAACATAACGTGACATAACATGACATTACATAACCTAACATAACATAACATAACATAACATAACATAACATAACATAACATAACATAACATAACATAACATAACATAACATAACATAACATAACATAACATAACATAACATAACATAACATAACATAACATAACATAACATAACATAACATAACATAACATAACATAACATAACATAACATAACATAACATAACATAACATAACATAACATAACATAACATAACATAACGAAATACAATTCAGTAATTAGTAGCCAAAGGATATATAATATATTATTGTATATTATATTACACAATAATATTAATAATAATTATATAATATAAGTGTTAAATCATCTATATTTCTATATATTAACTATATAATATTCACTACTGAATTGTATTTGGCGTTGTTTCTAAATTCTGGTAAATTTCTTTGTTTTTGATGCTTTGACAATGAACAGTTTGTTTGAAACAGTGTGTTTGCTTGCAGAAAAGAAATCAATCAACATAGTTGTGACGTAGGTGATAGCTGCTTGCTAACGATGATAGCTGCTTGCTAACGATGATACTTAACTGTTGCTGATTCTGTGAAATCAGAGTCAACTGTAAAACTCTATATGATTCTGATTATCCATTTAACCGGGAAACAGTGATTTGACTTATAACTTGTACAACTTTAACAATCTACAGTCTGCTTACTACACAGTTATGGTAAAATTCTTCAAAATATAGATACGGTACACGAGCTTCTACAGTCTGTGTAGAAATTGATATTAATCAAATTTATTTTCTGTAAAAGTACATATAATCTTAGATGTCGTGTTTTAAACTTTTGTAAGAGTTTATAAAAACACGTAATTTACAATAGAGATGTTTTTAAATGCGCCAAAACTTTTGCTCATTGGAGTGTATTTTTAATGTAGTTTTAATGTATGTCGGTTTTGTAAATATTTAGCTAACTCTCTTCTTATTTTTTCTGTATATTGTAAGTTTATGTTTTTATAATTAATTGTTTAGTAGTTAATGTATTTTTATGGCTTAAGACTATGTTTACGAGTTGAAATAAAGAAGAAAATAAATAAATAATAAAATAGCTGTTCTTCTGTACTTTTCCTTTCGTCATGTGTTCATTTCGTCACGTATTCATTACGTCATGTATTCTTTACGTCATGTATTCATTACGTCATGTATTCATTTCGTCATGTGTTCATTTCGTCATGTATTCATTACGTCATGTATTCATTACGTCATGTATTCATTTCGTCATGTCTTCATTTCGTCATGTGTCTGATTTGTAGTCCATAAACGAAACGAGTTTAACAATTTCTCCAAAAAAGATTTCATCCTTGAGGCCACGAACAATTTTAATATTTTAAACGAAAAAGCATTATTCTAATATTCGAACTGTCTAAAACTTTCTTCCATAGTGCAGTATGAAACTATTTAATGTAATAAACTGCTTGCTGGTTTACTATGCCCATAAACTATTAGCAAATTAGCTACAAGATGCTATTCTTGGTGTCTTGCAAAACGCTGAAACAGTTGCCTATAATTACTCCGTTAATACATTGTTTGTATAAAAAATTTTGCTCTATAAATCCACTACTAATACTATTGCTACTATGTCAACTAGGTCATTCATCAAATTGAAAGTCCTATAAGCTTGCTTACCGTAATAAATTGTAGTGTTTCGTCTTTCGAGTATTTCTTTAGACAAATTTAACAAAATAACTTTCACTGCCTATCGCTTCCTAAAATTCAAAAGCCCTCTGGCGGAAACAAGCAAATCGTTTTTGTGCTTTGGTCAGCCTTTGTGGGACTGGACCTACTTTTAGATTTCGTTTAATCGTGTTTCGCATAACTTCATAATTTCGAGTTCACTGATATTAGATCTGCAAACTTAATGTTACTCGTTAAATTTTGCGTCACATTATAACGTTTTCTTATTAAATTTCAGCTTTCATACATTCGCAAATATAATTTCCCTGTTCAAGTCATTAAAAAGTTTTCAGAAATCTCAACATCAACAGAGCAACAAATAAAGCGGTAAGAACGAAAAACTTGAGAAAATTGCAGGCGGAAAACATTTGAAAAGAGTTGATTTGTTTAAGAAACATAGGTGCCGTACCATGAATGAGGCACCTTAATTTCATCAATTGTCTGACAATAAATTAATTATTTATAATTTTAATGCCTTTTAAATTTTATGTTTCTTATAAATTTTAAATGCGTTTTATTGTTCAGCGAGTTGAGATTTTAAATGATGTAATGCGCTATGTAAATAAATTTTACATTACGTTACATTAAGTTACGTTACATTACATTACGTTACATTACGTTACGTTACGTTACGTTACGTTACGTTACGTTACGTTACGTTACATTACGTTACGTTACGTTGCGTTACGTTACATTACATTACATTACATTACATTGCGTTGCATTACATTGTTTTGCAGTTTTTAATCCTACATAACAGAAACATGCGCACATCTTTATGAAGATTCTTTTGGATCTTGTCGTATTATTCAGTATTATTAATAGTGTGGTTCATTTCCATTAAATTTGATTGTTTACCACAAATTTTGTATAGAGTTAACATTCACTCGCAGTTGTTTAACTAGTAACAAGTTTAATCTACGGCTAAAGAAATTTCTAAATTAAACCGCATTAAAATATCCATCAGCAGTATTCTGCTGTGCAAAGATAAAGAGCAGTAACTACAATTTTAACAAAATTCTGATTTTGATACATTTTTGCCAAATAGATGGCGCTTTTTCATGCTATTATAACGAAATTTGATTCTAAACAGTAGTTTTTGTGCCATAAATAACCTCTCATGACAATGTATGCAAAAACGAGCCCCATTGCAGAATTAAAGGTACTTGTGGAAGTTGTAATTGTACATTTTTGTGCTGCCATCTATGAACTAATCCTGTTACTCTACCAGCTACTTACCCCCAGTATAATTGTACGGTCCAGTGAATGCATGGATCTCTCCCTATTTTAATGTAATGGTTTTTGTGAAGACTGTCTGCATAAGTCACCTGTACCTATATATACTGCCTGGTTTTTCTTTCTAATGACTGTCTAACTCTCAGTGTTCAGTGCAGGATACTCTCATTCTCAGTGTTCAGTGCAGCAGTCATTCTACTTATGTGTCTGTAGTTTAATAAACACTTTTCTGTGCAAATATGTAGTATAGTTTTTTATTCTTGTTCTACAAAGTGAGTGATCTACAACTTTAAGCATGACTTTCACACTACTAACTGTCCAGAGTGCTATCAGTATTTGCACTTATGACACCTCACTGTACAGAAATAAAAGCAGTTTCATTACTTCTTTAACACATTTCATTTTTACTGCAGACTACTAAATTGTGGTATCTTTTGTATACATTTATGGCTTAACTTCCAGCTTACATGGGCGTAAAAGTAGGAAAAGTGGGCCTACTTGCCAAGCAGTAGGTTGGATTGTTTTAATTCTACTTACAAATAAACGACTTGACTTGTGTTTTGGTACAATAGCAGTCAACTATACGCTCATGTCCTGCTGAGAATTTCTTCTTTATTAGTGGCATAATTATTTGCGGCATTACAAGCTTTAATTGCATTTTTCTCAAAAGTAAGATATATTGTAGTCACTGCCCTTTATTTTTATACGGCAGTGTTACTGTGTCAGATGCAATAACGCTACTCGTCTGCTTTTCTATAGGCTTCAGCTCATCACTGCCAATATGTGCTTTGAGAGAAATACACCGTGTAAAGAACAATGGTAAAAATATTCAAATCGCATAACACTTAAGCTGTAATTTTGAAACTTTCGGAAGCACATAGACTTATCTAATTACGCAAAGTGTACACGTGCGTGATATATGCGTGCGTACGTGCGTGATATATGCGTGCATACGTGCGTGTTTCTGTACTCGTACAGTGTGCTTGACAGGCATAGTGCAGGCAAATTACTTTAACGAAAACCGCAAACTGTTTCCAGTTTTAGAAGTGCCCTGTTTCTAGTTCAAGAGACCCTGTAAGTAGGTACAGAACTGATCATTATTTCGAATCATAGAATATGGATAATAATCCAAACTACAACAACAGACTGTACCATAGTCGAAGACACCATTACCAGAGCGACTATTATTTCGGAATCATCCATGTGGATGAAAAGTGGGTATATAAATCAGAGAGGCGATTATAGATACAGACAAGAGACCCTAAATGAGACTGCTCTGGTTTTTATATAAGTAGTGCGAAACCGTAAATAACTTAGCTAGTTTAGTTTTTTAGTTTATTATTATCACATTCAGTACAATATAATGACATTAAGCACACAGTGACATCAAAATTATTACGTCATACTGTATTAAATTGTTATGTTTCATACACTATCGTTATCACAAAAGAATAATTGTACTGCAGTGGGGCTAGAGAAGCAAAGGCTTGTATAAGTTTAAATTTATTAGATTTTTGGATTCTGAATGGAAGTTGGTGCTGTCACCTATGAACAATCGTTGTAAACGTGAATCAATTCAGAATCAACATCGCTGGTGCAGTTTAACACGCACAGTTAGCCTGGTAAGTTTATTAGAATCGAATTAGAAAGTTTTCATTTGTATTAAAACTAAACGTGCCGTTTCTTGCTAATTTTCCATTTCTACAGTTTTTTCTACCCCTTCATATCCTGCCATTATAAGCTGTTATTACAATCGTACAACGTACATAACTCAGAGAATCGTGTAAATCTCATATTAACGAGAACTATTGTTTTTGTTGTTGTTGTTGTTGTTGTTGTTGTCATTATTAATATTTCATTATTATCTTGTGTGTGAACTGGCTGCAATGTGCCAATAAACAAATTCCATCTCTGGGATGTCGGTGTTTAAACTTATTAGATTTTTGTATTCTGAATGATGTTGGTGCTGCCACCTATGAACTGTCGTTGTAAACGTGAATCAATTCAGAATCAACATCGCTGGTGCAGTTCAACACGAACAGTTTGACAGGTATTATCAAAGACACAAATCACGTGGTATGCACACGCAAAATAGGAATTTTGAAAGTAATAAACGTGATAATGTGCATAAAGCTTTATTGGGGGTTAACTAATTTATATTAAACTGGAAGAAAACACAATTAAATGTCCCTAAAAAGCCTTGCATACACAGTTATTTTACTTGGCATTACACTTGTCTGCTTAATTGAAGATTTATATGACTGGATGAAATAATCTTTGTAACTTAATATGTTTACACGAACTGCTAAAACGTCACTGGTTCACTATCCAAGAGTGCACCAAAAATCGTCACTGGTTCACTATCCAAGTGTGAACGAGAAAGCGTCACTAGTTCACTATCCAAGTGTGCGCCAAAAATAGTCACTGGTTGACTATCCAAGTGTGTACCAAAAACGTCACTGGTTCACTATCCAAGAGTGCACTAAAAACGTCACTGGTTCATTATACAAGAGTGCACTAAAAAACGTCACTGGTTCACTATCCAAGTGCACCAAAAAACGTCACTGGTTCACTATCCAAGTGTGTACCAAAAACGTCACTGGTTCACTATCCAAGAGTGCACTAAAAACGTCACTGGTTCACTATCCAAGTGTGCACCAAAAAACGTCACTGCTTCACTATCCAAGTGTGCACTAAAAACGTCACTGGTTCACTATCCAAGTGTGCACCAAAAACGTCACTGGTTCACTATCCAAGTGTGCACCAAAAAACGTCACTGGTTAACTATCCAAGTGTGCACCAAAACTTGTATTTAATTTCACTAAAGCAATTTAAAGTTTACATTTGTGCTGCTGAGATCACTAAATGCTGTTGTGTAACGTGACTGAACGTGACTTCAATACTAAATGCTGTTGTGTAACGTGACAGAACGTGACTTCAATACTAAATGCTGTTGTGTAACGTGACAGAACGTGACTTCAATACTAAATGCTGTTGTGTAACGTGACAGAACGTGACTTCAATACTAAATGCTGTTATGTAACGTGACAGAACGTGACTTCAATACTAAATGCTGTTGTGTAACGTGACAGAACGTGACTTCAATACTAAATGCTGTTGTGTAACGTGACAGAACGTGACTTCAATACTAAATGCTGTTGTGTAACGTGACAGAACGTGACTTCAATACTAAATGCTGTTGTGTAACGTGACAGAACGTGACTTCAATACTAAATGCTGTTGTGTAACGTGACATAACGTGACTTCAATACTAAATGCTGTTATGTAACGTGACAGAACGTGACTTCAATACTAAATGCTGTTGTGTAACGTGACAGAACGTGACTTCAATACTAAATGCTGTTGTGTAACGTGACAGAACGTGACTTCAATACTAAATGCTGTTATGTAACGTGACAGAACGTGACTTCAATACTAAATGCTGTTGTGTAACGTGACAGAACGTGACTTCAATACTAAATGCAAACGAAAAGCGTAAAAGCAAAACCGGAACTCAATCTTAGACTGTAAGTCAAGACAATCTACTCTTTAAAATATTGAAAGAGACATATTATTTTTTCAAAAATGACTTACCTGAAACAATTATTACCACGTAAACATAATTTCCCGTTCGCGCCACCAGTTCTTCGCTGTTACATGCATTTCGTTAGTTAGACGGCGCTAACGCCTGCATTTCGGAAACACATTGCACATTGCACTCACTATCCAAGTGTGCACCGAAAACGTCACTGGTTAACTATCCAAGTGTGCGCCAAAAAACGTCACTGGTTGACTATCCAAGTGTGTACCAAAAACGTCACTGGTTCACTATCCAAGAGTGCACTAAAAACGTCACTGGTTCACTATACAAGAGTGCACTAAAAAACGTCACTGGTTCACTATCCAAGTGCACCAAAAAACGTCACTGGTTCACTATCCAAGTGTGTACCAAAAACGTCACTGGTTCACTATCCAAGAGTGCACTAAAAACGTCACTGGTTCACTATCCAAGTGTGCACCAAAAAACGTCACTGCTTCACTATCCAAGTGTGCACTAAAAACGTCACTGGTTCACTATCCAAGTGTGCACCAAAAACGTCACTGGTTCACTATCCAAGTGTGCACCAAAAAACGTCACTGGTTAACTATCCAAGTGTGCACCAAAACTTGTATTTAATTTCACTAAAGCAATTTAAAGTTTACATTTGTGCTACTGAGATCACTAAATGCTGTTGTGTAACGTGACTGAACGTGACTTCAATACTAAATGCTGTTGTGTAACGTGACATAACGTGACTTCAATACTGAATGCTGTTGTGTAACGTGACAGAACGTGACTTCAATACTAAATGCTGTTGTGTAACGTGACAGAACGTGACTTCAATACTAAATGCTGTTGTGTAACGTGACAGAACGTGACTTCAATACTAAATGCTGTTGTGTAACGTGACATAACGTGACTTCAATACTAAATGCTGTTGTGTAACGTGACATAACGTGACTTCAATACTGAATGCTGTTGTGTAACGTGACAGAACGTGACTTCAATAATAAATGCTGTTATGTAACGTGACAGAACGTGACTTCAATACTAAATGCTGTTATGTAACGTGACAGAACGTGACTTCAATACTAAATGCTGTTGTGTAACGTGACAGAACGTGACTTCAATACTAAATGCAAACGAAAAGCGTAAAAGCAAAACCGGAACTCAATCTTAGACTGTAAGTCAAGACAATCTACTCTTTAAAATATTGAAAGAGACATATTATTTTTTCAAAAATGACTTACCTGAAACAATTATTACCACGTAAACATAATTTCCCGTTCGCGCCACCAGTTCTTCGCTGTTACATGCATTTCGTTAGTTAGACGGCGCTAGCGCCTGCATTTCGGAAACACATTGCACAAAAATAGGTGCTGTACCTCCCAGTTTCAGATGTGTTCGTTTGTAACGAAATACACACGATCACTAGCTCATGTGTGAGCACAGCGGTAAATTTGAAATTTGAATTTTTATCTTAAAACTTGCCTAGTTTTTCTACACGCTCATGGAATATTTTCGCTGTTGAAAATTATGTTAGTTTGTGATGTCATCAATACTTGCGGTCGCCTGCCTTTGATTAAAATTTTAATCGATTATTTAACTGTCAGAAACGCTTTTCTAGTATTAATTGTGTTGAAATGTAAATTTTTACCGTACCTGAAAATGGGATAGTATACGAAAAATCATCCTGTCTTCCTTTAAGGAACTTGTTACTGTAATCATTACGCGATGTGCCCATGCACATGATGGTTTATGCAAAACCTATATTACAGCGTACCTGTTGAAGATATGATCAAATAGACTGAGGAATCGAGCACAGTTACTGTTAACACAGCAAAACACGACAGCTCTTTTCATAAGGTGTTTACTGCAGTCTTTATTTTCTAAAGGAGAAAAAAATACATAAAATTTTCAGTAATGCAATTTGAATAAACTACTGAAATTTGAACAAAATAATTACACAGAAAATTGCTATCTAATTAATAAACTTAGATTTACAAAAATCACTTACTTCATTCAGCTAGAGAGAGCACACTGTTTATGGTTTATGAAGCATGACATTAAATTTCTCATATAAAAATTGCATTATCCTCCAATTACAAGTTAGTCTCTGCAATAACCAGTCAACTCTGCCAGCAATTGCCCAATTGTCCCCTTTAGTTTTTGGGTCCCTCATGCGGAAAAAATAAAAATAATAATATGGGTAATTGGGTAATTTGCCCTTAAAATAATTTGCGATAAAAGTACAGATTACACCTCTTGATCTTTCACTGAATAAAGGGGTAGGGCTCGTTGAGACGACGGCAAATAATTTACTTTTAAATAAAGCAACTAGATTTTCTGATCATCAGAGGGATGAAAGCTTATATGGCAGATGTGACTGTGACCACAGAGAACATCAAACTTCTGAACATTTTGCTGCAGACTGATAAAGGAAGATGACAGGGCGTCACTGCATAACCGAATTCCATCTATGAATTTGAGAGAGATATTAAGTGAAGGGAACATTCATGAATATAACATTTTCATAAATTTTGCAAAGAAAATAATCGTGAAAAACTATTAGAATGCCGATAACAAATGTCGCAAATTTTAGTCTGTTTGGGGGGGGGGGTAAAACATTATTGTAGATTGAAATTTTAAATCTAGTAAAATTAATGAAAATTGTTCGAATTTTTATGCTCCGTTTTTCCTAATCCTAACCTTAGGCCTTCATCCATTTAAATGTTTAACAAAATAAACAAAATTTTGAAGAGTTTTTGTTAAAATCCTCGCTACAAATACGGATTGTAAATAACTGTTTCAAAGAAAAATTTATAATTATACTAGCAAAGGCCCCACAAAAGATTTTGCGTAAAAAACCACGTATAATCAATAATACGCGAACATCCTACACAGTCCTCATTTATAACGCAAAGCCTGTAGCAGCAACAGCTTTTTGCTGAATTAAAGTTATAAGATTATAGACAGAGTACAATGGATGACGTCAGAACAATGTTATTTCGTCAGCAGTTTTCTAAGCGAAAATTGCCGAAAATAGAACATGTAATTAACTCGCCAATACTCCTTTCGGTGGACCTGCCCTAACATGTAGCCTACATCATCGTGTAGCCCTGTTCTTCCTCTTTCCCAAGAGCTATATACCTCCTTCCGAGAGTCCCACCAGGCGCCGCTAGAACGTTTTTTCCGCATGCTGTTTGAGTAAAATTTCGAAAAAATCGCGAATTGGGTCCGGGAAAACGCCCGTTACGCGACGCTGTGGCCCTCTCGTGAATTCTAAATATACCTATGACACCCATCGCTGAACGGGCTATCTATCCATGCCCAGTACCACCCTCGGCCCGTTCCCGTTTTCCACATCTCAGGCGTATAACTTTTGCAAAAAACGGCCGAAAAATGGCCATTTTGGGAGGTTTTTCGCCCCCCCCCCCACCGTTCCTCGCGGTGGGCCCGATTCGAAAAATAAACCCCCAATGGCACGACACCAGATCGAGACCTTTCGTTTGATGTATAGATCGCCGCAAATGGTGCCCTCGTCGAAGCTGTAGCCTCGAATCTTATATATTAGGATACCAAGAATATTAATGTATAGACTAGCAAAGGCCCCGCAAAAAAAATTGCGTATAAATACACGTAAAATCAATAATACGCGAGCATCCTACCTAATCCTCATTTATAACACAAAGCCCGTAACATCCTGCCTACTGTTTGTCTGTTTATCTAACGCAAAGCCTGTAGCAGCGTTTACTGAATTAAAGTTGTAGACAGAGTACAATGGATGACGTCACAACAATGGCATTGCGTCAGCAGTTTTCTAAGCGAAAATTGCGGGAAATAGAACATGTAATTAACTCGCCAGTACTCCTCTTGGTGGACGTATCCTAAAATGTAGCCCACATCATCGTGTAGCCCTGTTCTTCCTCTTTCTGATGAGCCGTATATCTCCTTCCGAGAGTCCCACCGGGCGCCACTAGAACGTTTTTCCCGCATGCTGTTTGGCCAAAATTTCGAAAAAATCGCGAGTTGGGTCCGGGAAAACGCCCGTTACGGGACCCCGTGGCCCTCTTGGGAATTCTAAATATGCCTACCACACCCACCGCTGAACGGGCTATCTATCCATACCCAGCACCCCCCTCGGCCCGTTCCCGTTCTCCACATCTCAGCCGTATAACTTTTGCAAAAAACGGCCGAAAATGGCCATTTTTGGAGGTTTTTCGCCCCCCTTCCTCCCGGTAGGCCTGATTCCAAAAATAAACCATCAATGGCACGACACTAGATCGAGGCCTTTCGTTTGAAATACAGACGTCTAGTAAAATGCAAAGTTTTATCAACCTAATAATATATAACACTATTATATGTCTATAAACTATAAAGCATGTTGTGAATACGTATGTGTTGTACGTGATATTAATTTTTACAAGTTGGAAATTTATATAACGATACATAAATTTATATAGCGATTTAATAACTGTCATGACCTTGCACAGAACTGTGTCAATTTAACAGGCCACCATAAAATAATAAGAAACGGCGCTACTGTCATAGATATACTAAATAAAATTATAAAAAATATTTACACTGTGTATGTACAAACAGACAAAAACGTTAAATTTAGGTAAATTCATTTAAAATTTTCAACGTTTTATATGACGTTTCATAAACTTTTATCGAATGTGTATATACCCATTTAGCAAGCTACTACACTAAACGTAGAGCAAGTCAGTCAATGTTATACTAAAAATTACTGGTATCACAGACATTCATCACACTCTGCATGTTCTACTGCTATTTTAAAAACTTAAAAAAATTGATTACAATTTATAGTAAGAACCTTGAACGGTAATGACGACGACGTTGATTATGACGACGTTAACAACAAAATCTCCAGATATTTAGATAGATTTCACATAATAGACAAACTCGTTGAGTTTCATTCCAACTAAAAATTTTAAAGCTGCAATAGAAACTCGCGCTATTAACATTTTCACGAGTAGAACTTTACTGAACAAGTTTATTATGGAAACGTCTGGGCGTGCTGTATACTTGTTATACAATACACGAACATTCTTAACGTATAATAATATTTAAACGTATTACATAATCGATAATACAAATGACATCATAATTGATTACAAATTCTTCCTTCAGTTTATTATTCCCTAAAATTTTTTCTAACTTAAATCAAATTTCACAAGCTTAACGTCAGCAGGAAAATGTGTATAATTCTTCTAATAAATTCACCGCCATTATAAATTCATCCTGGTTTAATGAATTGCGCACTGCGTAGGCTATTTAAAGCATCGGAAAGATCTCATTAGTTTTGGCTCATCCTGTATATTTGTTTCTCAAACTTCAAGTAAAGCAGAATGATATGCAGATTTTTTCATCAAACAGTTGTGAAAAGGAAACGGAAATCCAAATCAGCATCACTGATTTATTTATTGTCTTTTGCAAAAACTAATAATATCGACAGATTTCCGAACCTTCTCAGATTGAAAGTTTGCTGTTCTCATTATTTACTTATCGATTTTTGTTTTTAATCATATTAATAATACCAAATTCACTATTTAGGGTAATTGACTTTTTTATAGTATTCTCTTGAACTTTTGAGTGGACATGAACGTTTCATTGAAATGCGTGTTCCAGACATTTAGTGAAAGTTTCAGATGTCAATGTACAAATACACTGCGATACATTGATACTAGATACCCTAAGTAGTATCCTAGTTACCCTAGTAGTAACTACTTACCCTAATTACTGACTTTGATACTTTGATACTAGTTATTGATTAAAACAATCTAGTTATTGATTAAAGTATAGTCATTGATTAAAACAATCTAGTTATTGATTAAAGTATAGTCATTGATTAAAACAATCTAGTTATTGATTAAAGTATAGTTATTGATTAAAACAATCTAGTTATTGATTAAAGTATAGTCATTGATTAAAACAATCTAGTTATTGATTAAAGTATAGTTATTGATTAAAATAATCTAGTTATTGATTAAAGTATGGTTATTGATTAAAACAATCTAGTTATTGATTAAAGTATAGTTACTGATTAAAACAATCTAGTTATTGATTAAAGTATAGTTATTGATTAAAATAATCTAGTTATTGATTAAAGTATAGTCATTGATTAAAACAATCTAGTTATTGATTAAAGTATAGTCATTGATTAAAACAATCTAGTTATTGATTAAAGTATAGTCATTGATTAAAACAATCTAGTTATTGATTAAAGTATAGTCATTGATTAAAACAATCTAGTTATTGATTAAAGTATAGTTACTGATTAAAACAATTTAGTTATTGATTAAAGTATAGTTATTGATTAAAACAATCTAGTTATTGATTAAAGTATAGTTATTGATTAAAACAATCTAGTTATTGATTAAAGTATAGTTATTGATGAAAACAATCTAGTTATTGATTAAAACAATCTAGTTATTGATTAAAGTATAGTTATTGATTAAAACAATCTAGTTATTGATTAAAGTATAGTTATTGATTAAAACAATCTAGTTATTGATTAAAGTATAGTTATTGATTAAAACAATCTAGTTATTGATTAAAGTATAGTTATTGATTAAAACAATCTAGTTATTGATTAAAGTATAGTTATTGATTAAAACAATCTAGTTATTGATTAAAGTATAGTTATTGATTAAAACAATCTAGTTATTGATTAAAGTATAGTTACTGATTAAAACAATCTAGTTATTGATTAAAATAATGTAGTTATTGATTAAAGTAATCCAGAAAACAGTAATTTTGTCTGTAGATGCAAAAATATTATGGAAACGAAATTTAAATGAAAATTTAATCAGGTAAATCAGGCACTGATCAGTAATTAATAAACTCGAAAGTTCAACAAACACTTGAATCTATGCCAAGTAGAGAATTGCAATTATTCATAAATTTACTAGTAAGCATCTCTATGCTGCTTTAAACCATGAGCTGTTTTAGTAACCAGCTCTAGTAGATCTTCCATGTCGTGTTCTGATAAGGTGCACACAGTTTTCACAATTTCTTCTTCTACTTCTGCATGTGGACAATTTGATTCTATTTTCTCCAAGAGCTCACCAACGAGTTCCATACGATAATCTCCCCAGGTAAAGAGGTTCCCAGAGTTTCTGCAGCTGTTCTGCATATCACTTATCATATCAAAAGTATATTTTATGGATGAGATCGTAATGTCCGTAACGCATCCTTTGAAACTTTGATGTGCTTCAAAGCCGCCACCTTTCTCATCCTGATCCTGTCCGAATTCCAAAAACCCGCCAGCTGGTATCTTTCCCACACCAGGAGTAAAAGTACCACTATCACTATAAGGACCAAGCAATGGATCAGCGTCCACTGCCCAGCTGTTATCATTGCTGTCATAGCGACAACAGACGTAATGCCAGTTCCCATCTCTCAAATTCGCATCAAATGCGATAGTGTTAGGTTCTATACCTTCACCGTTTATATACAATGTCAGCGAGTCATTCTTAAGACCAAATCTGATTACATCATCGGCTATGGCATATGACAAGAACGTCGTTTCCTCTTGTGTGGATGGATCCAGTTTCACCCACATGCACGCCGAAAAAGCCTTCAAATGTCTAGTTATGACTTTGTCTAATTTTATGTAGTCGGTGTCGGTAAATTCAGGAAAAATAACCATCGTGTCCTCGGCTACTTCCACATCGAAACACTCCGGTTCTGCGTCTTCGAGAGAATATATCAGAGAGTAAGTTGAACTTCCGGAGCTGTGCTTCCGTTTTGGATTTATCAGAGCCGGACGATAATCGTAAGTGTGTTTTGGATTTATCAGAACCGGACGATAATCGTAAGTGTGTTTTGGAGATGGCTTTCTGCTATACCCTCTTCTGGCGCCTCCTCTGTACCCGCTTTGTGCGTCCACCTCTTCATTTATGAGAACAATGAGTATAACAATGATAAGAGCAGAAAGACACTTGCACAGTGTTAATAAAGACATTGCCGATTGTCGAGTGTATCACCATTTCACAAGCTTTTCTCTTGCACAAGCCTTTCACAAACTTTTTAACCGATTAATCATCATTAATATTAGCCCTAAATCTAGTGACCCGGAACACTATACGGAAGTCTATAGAGTCGTTCTTTATTTGTGTACATTCTCATTAAAACTATACAGCAGTGTATATTGTAACAATAGAGAACGTGCCCTGCAAACAAATACAGAACGCTTTGTCAAAAATGTTTAAAGGACAAGAAAAGGGGTACCTGAAGTAGTAGGCTTCAGAAAAATCGCCTTAAAAACTATATTACTTTACAGCAATTTTATGCGTATACCTTACTCGCGTTGAACGGAATATTCGTTTGTTTTCATTTTAAATCTCCCGCGAAACTGTTCCCACTCGCGTCATTACGTGACGTCACCTACTCACAACGTAAATCACGGGAAGAAAAGGAAATGTTAAATTATGTCCTTATAATTTACTCTGCATTTCGCTTACCTGCTTGAAAGACTTTGGTAACTAGAAAAGAAAATTATTAATTATTTAAAATGTTTTCACCAAATGGTAAAATGTCGTTGTCTCACCAATTGCCAGTTAACTGAACTTATTAACATTAACCTACAAAAACACATTGACTTATTAACATAGACAAAATATTGACTGCTATGGTTTGCTTCTGCACGTTGAATTTAAATCTGGTTATTGGGTATTTTCTGCGATGCGTTTAATAAACGGTTTCTTTTACAAATCAATAATTTTAAATCAATAAATCAATCATCTCAGAGATGCATCTTTTGAGTGTTTAATGAATTCTATTTCATTGCTTGGACCTTTCTGCTCTTGTACGACATTCATGTAAAACTTCTGACACCTGAAAAAACATCTAATTTATTAATAAAGAAAAAGTGGTAGTCGCTGTTTCTCATAGGATCTTGATTCACAGCCTTTAAATAAAGGGATACATCCCTACCTCTTTTCAAATCTGCAGGCCTCTCCCTTAAAGCAGGAGGTTTTGATCTTTAAGAGAGATGTTGATGTATAACCTCTACCTGGCTATGAGGTAAGGCAAGTCTTCCCAGTCAATGCATATAAAATTCAAATGTTTTTAAAGGAAACCACCCCGAATATTGAAACGTAACATCCTGTACATTTAATCATTCCGAAATCTCGCATCCTGACTGGGTCTAGCAAAGCCAATTCAGGCTTACTGTACCCCAGAGTTCTGATGATGACTGGACTGGGGGAAGGTTGTGTGTCGGGACCTCATCTGTCTCTTAAATTCTGTGCCATACTGGTAGACATTCGTAGCCAGGCTAGTAATCAGTCATCTTTTTCTTCATGATAATTCGATAGTTTTATTCCTATTATTCATTTGATATTAGTTCTGACATCACTTAATGAGTCTTGCGTTAACTTAAACACTTAAGGCTTTGATCACGTACGACTGAGTTGTCGCGAAGTTCACCTTAATTACTTCGCATTGATTAACTTGACTTTCAAATATCTTCTTGCTCATTTTTTCATCTCACCCCCCCCCTTTTAGGCTTGTTACAGCATTGATATAGCTTAAATTTTCCTCTAATCTTACTGTACTTATTTGCTTCTGAATGACCTTTTACATTAATAGTGTTCTAGTTTTCTGTATTTAAGCTGTGTACGACAGGTCTACTTTGAACATTTAGACCTGTGGGCTAGCCAGGCTATGTTCCGTTGTGTTTTAGTATAGTACTCTTTCAGTATTTATAATTATGCTATTTCAGTATTGAGAATTTATGTTATCTATGTACTTGATAGTATAGATGTTACAATATAATTCACCGTGACTTTTTAATGATTGTATTTTTTGTTTCTTTGATTGAAAAGGCTAACAGGCTTAATAATTGTGGTGTATAATTATTAATAATTAATAATGATTAAATATAATTAATATTTCATTGCCCACATAGGTGTTGGCACATTGGATGTGACAACGAACCGGTAAAAATGGATTGAATAGGTGAGTGGCGTGTCCACATTTTCAGAACACAAGATGAACGAGGATTCTTCCAGAGTTGATCAACAAGGGCGCAAATTGATTTGCAGGTAAATTTACGAATAATTGAATTTCTGTACCTACCATAGATTCAAATACAAAATTGTTTTAACTAAAATTGTGTGTTCCAGATTCAGTCAATAACATTTTTGCAGGAAGGCTTAGACTAAAGTCTGGAAATTGGAAGTATTACTGAGGATATTAATGTCTTCATTGTTGATTTTAAATAAGTTTCAAGCAGGAGGTGTTCTATGCAAAGTTTTTCTATGCTTAAGGAATACAAGAGCAAAAATAAACATTAATTACAAGAATTACCCAGAAACACGAATGAGGATTTGGCATTAGTGTATCAAATAGAACCATGCCTTATCACAAGTAGTGAGAAACAATAATATTAGACGTAAATAATTTTTAAATTTCAATAATTTTTTTCATTTCTTTCCTACTAATAGAGCTTAGTTTTGTTTAGTTTGTTTCCAAAATGCTTCAAACTCTCATAACAATATTTGTTGAACTTTAAATGGTTCCGACGACATGAGAAAGATTTCTACGTATTTTTATTTGCCAGACATGTTTAGATCTATCACACAAGACACAGGAAGTTGTACAGGAAGTAGTTCACCGTCGATTTTGTTCCTGTTAACCGGACGTTTTCAATGGGACGGGAAGATGTCTACGTCATCGAAACTGCAGCGGCACGCGATTGACGGAAGCAGACAATTTTTCTTCCGTACTTAAACCCTTCATAAACATAAAGCTTAAGAAATTCGTTTTGAAATTTTATATCGTTTACATACTGCCTTTTTGCATGCGGGACTTCAATCGGCAGTCACGCTGTATAAAACATGTAAATTTAAACTCCCGCGATAACCGTTAGATGCAGCCATTATCACGACATGTCAGTTGAAACAAGTTTAGATAACATTTTGTAAAGTTTGAAAAATAATCAGAGCATTCGTAGGGCACAAGTCACTAACTAAATAAAATTTAAAATTACTGTATCTTGTCAAAAAGATTAAAAATGCGTTTTTTGGTTAGTGAGTGGTGCACCCTGGAGGGCGAGTCAGCGACATTTTACCAATTGGTGAAAACATTTTAAATAATTTTCTTTTCTAGTTACCAAAGTCTTTCAACCAGGTAAGCGAAATGCTAAGTAAAATAACTTTGCATATAAAGTTTTTTGGGACATAGTTCAACATTTCATTTTCTTCCCGTAATTTACGTTGTGCGTATATGACGTCATGTAATGGCAACATCGGAACAGTATTGCACGAGATTTAAAACGAAAAGAAACTAAAATTCCTTTCAGTGCGAATAAGGAATACACATATATATATATACAGATATATAAAATTGCTATAAAGTAATATAATTTTTAGGCGATTTTTGAGAAACCTACTTCAGGTACCCCCTTTCTTGTCCTTTAATTTACTGCCATATCCGGTTACATCCCATTACCTGTAGCAGAGAGGCGAGGCATCTCTTTTCTAGACATGGCGGCAGTGTAAGTAAGTGTCTTAAATTTACTTATCATCTAATATTTGGTCTAGGAGTATATTTACATTTTCTTCAAAAAAAGACGAAGGGCTTATATATATATATATAATGAGTACATATACAATATGCAAGGGCAAATATAAACAGTAATTATAAGAATTACCCAGAAACACGAATGAAAATTTGGCATTAGTGTATCAAATAGAGCCATGCCTTATCACAAGTAATGAGAAACAATAACATTAGAAAGAATTTAGAACAATTAGAACACGTTTTTAGAACATGTTTTTATAAGATGTTTTTTATAAGATTAGAACCATTTTTAGAAAGAAAATTTTCATTTGTGTAAAAGTTTTCTACTCGTTACAAATAGATAACCTAGTTTTAACCCATTATAGAAGCTGCATGAAATTGAGTTTCACTATACTAGCAACTATGGTAAAATTTAACAAATAGTTTTTATAGTTGTTAAAGTAGAGATAAAGAATTTTAATATCAAATAAGTTTGTTCTTCAAGACCGGATTTCCCGAATGGTGCATTTTCACCAAATCGCCGAAGGGGTCATTGCTTGTAAAATAGGTCTAGTCGGTCTGCATGCACAATAAATTTACACCAGATTACAATAATAATAATAATAATAATAATAATAATAATAATAATCTTTATTTCAAGTCGGCTTTTAACAGAGATTATTCTTACCCCTCTTTTACCCTAAATACCACGCGTCAGGCAGGGCAACAGCAGGTACTATTTTTAAAGTCTTTGAGATGACCCGGCCGCTGGTTCGAACTCACGACCTCCCACACGGAAAGCAGACGCATTACCACTAGACTAAACCGTCTGGTCTAGATAATAAATTTACACCAGATTATTCCGTCTTCATCTTTTGCTATTGCAATCAATGTCGTTCATTCAACAGCTTTTCAGATGATGGTGTATATATGTGTTAAATCATTGTAAAGATGTTGTAACTCAATTGTATTACATTTTTACAATCACACTTCAACATCGTTATGACGGAAATTGCTCACCGGATTGTTTATTTGGTGTCAACAATATACAATAAACGATATACAACCACAAGTGCGAATGAAAATGATATACAAATTAAATTAAATTAAATTAAATTAAATTAAATTAAATTAAATTAAATTAAATTAAATTAAATTAAATTAAATTAAATTAAATTAAATTAAATTAAATTAAATTAAATTAAATTAAATTAAATTAAATTAAATTAAATTAAATTAAATTAAATTAAATTAAATTAAATTAAATTAAATTAAATTTAATTGGATTGGATTGAATTGAATTGAATTGAATTGAATTGAATTGAATTGAATTGAATTGAATCGAATCGAATCGAATCGAATCGAATCGAATCGAATCGAATCGAATCGAATCGAATCGAATCGAATCGAATCGAATCGAATCGAATCGAATCGAATCGAGTCGAGTCGAGTCGAGTCGAGTCGAATCGAAATCAATTAAATTAAATATATGTATATATTGTATATAGTCTATTATAATTTGCGTGTAACATTATAATGTATATTTTGTTTTAAATTTTTGGCACAGTAGTTTTTAGTTTGTACTGAACGCATTTGCCTTTAACAGTTGTGTGAATTTTATTCTCGTGCTGCGATGTTCTTTTATGATTTTATAGTTATTAATATCGATTTTTTATGGCAAATAAAGATTTTATACATATATATATATATATATATGGTCGTGCGGTAGAGTTAATTTTCATGATTCACTTTCTTAGGGAGGTCACGTGGTGTAAAATTGAAATTAAACTTGCTCAAAATGAAATTTAATTGAATCGAACAAACATCTTATTTAATTATCGTTGAATTTAATGCTCATATTTTCTGATCGTGGCAAAAAATTTAAATTTGACATATTTGTGCGCCACTGATTACAACCCAGTGCTGCCCGATTCTATAATTTCATGTTTTAATTAAGTTTCTGATTAAAAGAAACCACACCCATGCTGGTTTACTGCAGTTTAATTAGGTTTTTCACCAGTAAAAGGAAAAATTTACATAAAGTTTCTGCCTCAAATAAATTTTTGTACTTTTATAGAATTTTAATTATAAACTCTCATCATAATAAATGGTATCTTGTTTTTGCTTTTTTTTTCAAGTTTCTTCTCTGGTAATTAGTTTCTTGTTTCACAAATTAACGCCAATGTTTAAAAAAAAATAATACAATGTTTTTCAAAGTATCTTAACTCACTGCTAACTAAAGTTTTTAGAATTTTGTTTATCTGATATTTATTCTCCTTGTTTTTCGAATTAGCACAACTTTTTTTAAATTGTTTCTATCATTTCTAAATGATCTAAACCCAATTTTAAATAATCTTTAAAAAATATATGCTTTTAGAGATCTATCTGTGAAATTTTTTTATTAATCTTATTATATTTTAGCAATTACGCAAGAAAGACGTTATTTATTTCGAAATATTGTGGATAAAAATAAAGCAATGTGAATTCCTATTTCCTGTTTCTGTACAAGTATTTTAATGGGTTCCTTCCTCCTACATTTTCCAATTATTTAACTATTGTTCAACAAATCCATAACTATTTTACTCGTGGAACTGTTGGTAACTTCTATCCTGCCATTTACACTAGTTACGATTAATGAAATCCATCATATACTGCTATCCAGCAACGATATTCTCAAATTCTTCCATAGAATTTCAATTACAACGTTTTAAAAAGTATATATTTGATTTGTTATTAACACGTTACCTAACCTTGTAATTAACGTTTTTAAGTACCTCTAATCTCACTTGTGTGTATTATTATCATTATTTGTTTTTATAGCTGAATGTTGTTTTAACTTTGAGCTATTTTGCATATATTTCTCTGTCTGCACCATACATGTGCTTGCGCCATCTCGTGGTGAGTCTCGAAAGCTCACGCTCCTGCTCTCCTCGAGACTGATTTTTAAAATGTCCAAACCGTTTCTGTTTTTATTATCCTATTTTTATTATCATCATGTAAATAGTTTAATGCTTTGTGTGGCAAATCAGCCAAATAAAAAACCATTGAATTGAATTGAAAAGAAAGCAATATATTTTGCATGAAGTAACATGTAATACAGTAGCTCCCAGCTACATATAAATACGAATCAAACCACCTACACCTATCAGAATGCAAGGACGTAAACCTAATTAGTTCAAATAAACCCAGTTATTAAAACAATAATTTTAGCAACCAATCCAAAACCTGCTCATTACTACATATAGTGTAAATGTAATGAGTGAAATTTATATAATGTAAAGCATGTTTCTGTTAATTGTGTCACGTCAAATGTATATATAGTGTAAAATATGTCATGTAAAATTTAATGTACTTTTGTAATATTGTTTTGTAAAAATATTTTAATATGGTGTTTGTAAATATGTTCATTTATTACATACAATTAGGCCTTAGTTTTGCACTTTAGTTTTTTTAGTCAGCACTGGACGCATTTGTCTTGAACAGTGTTGTTATTTTAACATTACGCTGAGGATTACTCTATTTTATTATAATGAGTGAACCATTTTAATGACAAATAAAGAATTAATATATATATATAAAGTCGTTGTAGAGCACTTGTGGTTTTTTGTTATTGTTCTTATTGTTCTTGTTCTTGCCTTTGTTTTTAATTCCTGTTCTTGTCTTATTATTGTTTTTGTTCTTGTTCTTCTTGTTCTTGTTCTTCTTGCTCTTGCTCTCGTTGTCGTTGTCGTTGTTGATGATGATGATAATCATGATAGAGATACTAACCCAGCCAAGAAAGCAAGCTATTCAATCAGACAACTAACTGGCTAGCCTAATTAACATCAAACATCAAGCAGTGAACGAATGAACAAATGAAAGACAAACTAAGGAACAGACAAGTAAATAAAGAAAAAACTGTTAATCGAACTGTTGACTTCAAGTTAGGGCGTGCAAACAAATAAAAGAGCGAGCGAACAAACGGACAAACAAACGAAAGAATAAGTGAAAGAAACAGTGAGCAAGTGAACAAGCAAAATCCACACAATCAAATTTGTGCTTAGTATCCGCGAGCTGCTTGTGAAGTCAAGAATCACCTTATTAAATATAATTACTGCAAAAATTGCACACAGA